>JAPKLY010000383.1:0-141641 GCA_026898435.1 Prunella vulgaris | reverse complement strand
AGCTGATCAGCTGATCTTCTGATGTCAGCTGATCTGTCTCTTCTGATATCAGCTGATGTTAACTTCTCTGATGATCTGCTCTCATACTCCAGTGTCAGCTGCTGAAATCTTCTGTCCTCTGAAATTGGCTAAGTCCTCAAGGTCTCAGCTGGTCTTCTTCTCTATGATAGCTTCGGATCTTCTGGGCAGCAAGGTAGATTCCCCCTTACTCGAACCTATCTAATCCTAACTACTCATCAGCTGACTAACATGTTTCAGCTGGTCCTATTACAAACTGATTGGTTTATTATATCATTAAAACATCTAACACAGATATCCTAACAGCGAGCTTGCCACTCAGTTTCGAACATCTCTCTCAGAGCAATACGCTCAATCATCTGCTGTTCCTGAGCAAGGAACTAATCAGTATAAGGAGTCTCAATCAGCGAGCTGATTACACCATTCAGTCTTTCAACCGCCATTGGAGTCTCATCATGCCTATTCCGGGCATGAAGTAACTCATCATGGAGGTTTACTAGTCTGAGGGCTTCCTCAGTATCTCTCATTCTGAGAGACTCAATTAACCGATCATTTTCACCACTCAGTTGTGCATTCACATCCACTGTGTGAATATAAGTCTCCTATAGCCTCAAGAAATCGGCCATCAATTACTCTAAATCGAGCTGAAGGTCGAGATCTCTTGTTGAGTCTGAGCTAAGCTCAAGTGCGTGATCAGGAGGAGAGGCAGAAGAACATACCTCATCATCTGCCATCAGGCAGAGATCATCATACTCTTCATCGGAGAAGAGTTCAGGGGACCGGCGTCTTGGGCCATCTGAATCTGAGGAATCCTCAGCAAGCAATGCTCTCCGGTCTGATGCCCTGAGCTCTCTCTTAGCTCTTCGATCTTCTCGCTCACGAGCACTGAGCTCCGGATAATCATACTGTTAATGTCCGGTCTTGTGGCAGTGGTAACATTGATCTACATCAGAAACACCATTTTTATCAGTGTACCTTTTATCAGATGACTCCCTCCGGCTCCCTGATGATCTTTCAGGCTTGGAGCTGGATCTTCTGGGATCAGCCTCATCTCTCCTCTTGGAGCTTTTCTCATCTCTGTGCCGCTCAGGCTCATCTCGTTCTCTCCTAGATTCAGAACCCCTCCTCTCTTCCCTCCGGGGGCTCGATCTCCTGGGGCTGGAATACCTGCGGTCACGATTGTCAGTATAAAAATTCCAATAATCATAATTATCAATAGAGAATTCAGGAAGACTGCCTTCAAGGCGCTTAGAACCGGATGCCATGATATGCATGTTTTCAGAAACAAGATCTGTTCAGTTGACCAACAAAAGTTTCTCCTCAGAAACTATTGGTAAACAAAGTTAGTGGTCTTTGAACCACTGCTCTAATACCACTTGTTGGTCCCGAAATGAGTATAACTCAGTGTATGGGGAGAATACACTGATGTCAGATTTTTCCGTAAGACTCAGGAAAATTCTCTTTCAGACTTAGTCAGGAAGTTCCTGATGTGTTCAGTAAATTGATGGTCCTCAGGGGCAGCAGGGACGGATCAGTAATGAACCAAAGAGACTAAGTCAGAGTTGTGCTTTCAGAAGCTCAGTAGAGATAACAATCCTACTGAGCGCTGGGAAGCTAGTCAGTTAGGCTACTATCTCAGTAAGCTCAATTTAGTGTGGAATGTGAGCCCTTAAGTTTCTACTCGTTTTAGTTCCTGAAAACTTATCAGTTTACTTAGTAAAAAAGTGGTTAAGGCTGGTGCACAGTTTTAAGGTCAGAATGACAAAGTCAGTCCTGATGGTTTTCTAAAACAATGCAAGTATGCTTCAGTTTAGTATGATGACAGTTATGATCCTGAGCAAATAGTAAATCAGCACACAAGGGTCTTTTTAACGTGGTTCGGAGATAACCAACTCCTACGTCCACGACCTGATTGAACAGGAAGCTATCCTCAAAACCCTGAGGATATGTACTTGATTTTTACGTGCCAAGGGACACGAGTAGCCAACTTCCTCTCTTAGGAACTGACCCCTGGGTGGTTTTACAAGTCCCAGTCCTTCCTACCAACCAACTCACACTCTGAGGGGTTTGGTATTCACGTTTTTCCAACTATTGTGTATTGATCCTTCTAACAAATCAGTTCTAAGGATAGGATCAATACTCTAAGCAAAATACAGAGATTCCTACTACAACACTAGGGAAATTTAAAGTTTCAGAGTGTTGCTTCAAATAAACTTTGAGTGCTTGGAATCTTGAGAGTTTCTCTTGGAAATTTTCCATTCGCCTAGAATGGGAGCAAGGCCTTCTGTATTTATAGGAGGGTTTGAAATAGATCCATTGGAAGAGATCCGTTTCAAACCCCTTTATTTTAGGTAGGTGCAGGTACTGGTTGTCCTTGTCTGACAGAGACCATACCTAGTATGGCAAAGTTTCTGATCCGCCGCCTGCACCTCTGAGAAGCATTAAAGGCGTTCAGTCTCCGTACATACGTGTCGCCTTCTAACTGGTCGCTTTGTCAATGGCTAGTTTGTCGGTATTTGACTTTACTGAACCTCGTACATTTATAACTCTGAGTTCCTCGTTCTTTACTCAGCATAAATGTTTGTCTTATGTTGGAGACTCTGACATTCTTTCTGCTTCATCAGACTTCCCTTTGCACGTGTAACCTTTGGGTCTCAGGACTTACAAGTATCAGGTTAACTGATACTAAGTCCATGTCAGGACTTAAGAACATCAGAGGGACATTTAGCCTGATCAAGGTTACTTGAGCCTTCACTGATAGAGACTTCCCTGAGCATGCTTAGTATACTCAGTTTTGTCAAGATCAGTGGTCTTCTTCAGGATGGCTTCTAGGCATCTTCAGGAGTCTTTCTAGGTTTTTCAGGTTCAGCTTCAGGTTGATCCTCTTCAGGATGATCAACGCCTTCAGGGTTGGAGATACTTCAGACTTCAGACTCTAAGGATGTCTCCATCAGTCTTCACTCCTCAGTACGTCCCCCCTGAACTGAATACCTGTGAACAGAAAATCTATTCAAACCTATCTGTCCTGAGCCTGTCATCCTGATCAACTATACTTTGGTAAATTCATCAAGGTGTTTTGGGATCTAATCAAAACACTCAGATTGTCCCAACAAAACCCCTATGGAATTAACTAATAAAGGTGGAGGTACTGTGATAATTGAGTTACCTCCTATAGAGAATAATGGAGATGAAGAACAAGTCTAGGAGAATATTCGAACAGCAGAAGATCCACCAACAATAGGACATAATGAGTCTACAGTTGGTGAATCTACAGCTACACAGAAAAATGATCAAAAACTTGAACCTGATTTGAAATGGTTAAAGAACCATCCCCCTGAGCAAGTTATTGGAAATATATCAGACAAAGTGAAGACCAGAAAACAAGTCTATGAGGCTATGTTTGTTACATTCCTCTCATCAATAGAACCTATAAATATTCATGAAGCACATCATGATGTCAATTGGATTATTGCAGTGCAACAAGAGTTGAATGGTTTTGAAAGAAATCAAGTATGTGAACTTGTTTCCAGACCTAGGAATCACAAAGTGATTGGTACTAGGTGGATATTCAAGAATAAACTTGACGAAGATGGGATTGTAACCAGAAATAAAGTAAGGCTAGTTGATCAAGGCTACGGTCAAGCTGAACACATAGATTTTGATGAATCATTTGCCCCAGTTGCTAGACTAGAAGCAATAAGAATATATCTAGCCTATGCTGCACACATGAATTTTACAATCTATCAAATGGATGTTAAGAGTGCATTTCTAAATGGTTTACTCTCAGAGGAAGTGTATGTTGAACAACCACCTGGATTTGAAGAATCTATAGTAGAAGACAAAGTCTACAAGCTTAGAAAGACTTTATATGGACTCAAGCAAGCCCCAAGAGCATGGTATGACACTTTGTGTGATCACCTGATCAAAAATAGATTTAATAAAGGAGTGGTTGACAAAACCCTATTTAGATTGCAATATGGAGATGACATCATGCTTATCTAAGTCTATGTTGATGATATCATATTTGGGTTAACCAATGAAGATTTATGCAGAAAATTCTCTAAGCTCATGTAAGACAAATTTGAAAGTAGCATGATGGGAAATCTGAATTTCTTCTTGGGATTACAACTCAAAAAGATGGAAAATGGAATTTTCATTAATCAAGCTAAATGCACTGAAGAATTGATCAAGAAGTTTGGAATAGAAAGTTCTAAGCCTACATGCATACCTATGACACCTTCAGTAAACTTAGACAAAGATGAAAATGGCAAAAGTGTTGATGTAACAAAGTACAAGAAACTTATTGGATCATTGCTATACCTTACAACGAGCAGACCAGGTATTATGTTTGCAGTAGGTATATGTGCTAGATTCCAAGTCAATCCTAATGAATTACACTTAAATGTTGTAAAGAAAAACATCAAATATGTCAAGCCTACACAGAATTTAAAACTATGGTATCCTAAAGAATGAGGAATTGAACTAATAAGCTTTACATACTTAGATTTTGTATGTAGCAAGATTGATAGAAAGAGTACTAATGGCATATGATAATTCCTTGGTCAAAGGCTAGTTGCATGGCATAGTAAGAAACAAAATTCTATACCACTTTCAACAGCTGAAGGATAATACATTACTGCTGGAAGTTGTTGTGCTAAGATCTTATGTATGCAATACTGTCGTGGGAGGAATAATTAAATAATAATATGGGTTCAGGCCCATAAATTATTATTTAGGCCCAAACTCAATATTGCAAAGCTTAGGGCGCGAGCTCAAGCAAGGTACATGTCGACGAGCACGAGCGAGGTACATGTCTGCGAGCACGGGTAAGGTACATGTCGATGAGCACGAGCAAGGTACATGTCGATGAGCTCAAGCAAGGTACATATCAACGAGCATGAGCGAGGTACATGTCGATGAGCACGAGCAAGGTACATGTTGACGAGCACGAGCAAGGTACATGTCGACGAGCTCGAGCAAAGTACATGTCAATGGGCACGAGCATACTCAAAGTCAACACACAGAGAGTAATTACAGCAATTACGCCAAATGTGCAGCATAATTAGCGCCGATCATAGGCCACACATGGAAGCTGACATTTATTACGGAAGACTTTTTGTAATAACTTTTGTAACGGCTTTGTTGACTAACACGGAGTAATTGACGTGTGTGCCTTATTTAAAATCCTCTATAAATATGGCTTTAAAGCCACCATTGTAAGGATTGGAACCTTTACACAATCAATAGACTTTACTTAAGTCCCAGCTCTTGCAATATAAGACTTGGGCAAATCTTGGTGTTATTTACATACATTTATTCGAGTATTTTTTATACTCATTATTATCCTGATCCAAACCACATAAAAAATAATTCAGGTAATAATAATTGGTGCTAGAAGGAGGGTCTATATCTCCAAATTTTTATCACGGACTTGAAGCTTTTCTTCAAATCTTCAAGTTTGAAACCCAGCTTTTGAAGTTTATCTTCGGATCTTCAAATCTTCAAACGACTTTTGAAGGAAATCATAGAAAGAAAATGACGAAATCGAAGGTGGCTACCACTTCTTGTAACTTTTTTCCCAACGCTTCTGCTGGATACTCCATGACACCTCCAGAGGGGAATCCGACTATCGAAAATGCTTTCACCCCAAACCATGCCCCAGTGCCTGAGCAAGCTCAGTCAACGCCCGGGCATCGGACAAGGGAATTGATGCCTATTCCGATGCAAATCATCAAATCTCCAGAACAAGTGCACTCATACGTCCGGCAGCTCCGATATAAACCAAAAGAAATGAGGACAGCAAGGTGCTCATCCTCTACTCCTAGGAAGAGCTACGATATCTGCCAACACAAGGTAAGAAAAATGAATGAGCATCAGGGAGAAAGTTATGTACAAGCAACAGAATCCCGTTAACAGTCGGTTTTCAATCGACTTGGTTCTGATCTTTCTAAAAGATCTTCTTCTTGGCCTGCAAATCGGGAAATACCAAACGTGTCTTCCCTCCCTGAGTCACTGACGAGATCATTCAAGTACACTCCGATGCAAATCTCGCATTCAAGAGGAACAGATCCTGGTAACTCAGCCAAACAACAAATGTGCTTTGCGCAGAGCGCGTTGCTAAGGTGCGACCAATCCTGAATCTTAGTTCATGATCGGTTGGGCCCAACGGGTTTTCCACACTATGCTATCGGGGAAGCTACCATTGAAATGGTAAGACCTGCGGTAGTGCAGGATAACCAACAATCTCTCCTCCAGGCCTTACAAAATAGGCTAGCTGAGGTGGAGGGTAAGGTGGAGTCAAGGGGTGAACCCTCAAAACGATTAAGCTCGGACAATGAGCCATTGGCCATCGAGCTGGAGGAGGCTCCCATGCAATCAAAGATAATTCCCTTTCAAACTTCCCTCTATGAGGGAAAGACTAATCCAGAGACCCACCTCTCCAAATACAGGATCTATATGACAGGCCGAGGTGCAACAGATGCAATGAAGTGCCACTAATTCCCTCTCACTTTGGGTGAATTAGCCCACAAATGGTATGTGAATCTTGCTCCTCATTCCATCCATAGCTTCTCTGAGCTAGGGGAGAAGTTTGTATCATACTTTGCGGTGAAAATTAATAAGCCAGAAAGCCGTCATCGTATGATGAGGGTTAGACAACATAAAGATGAGGGGGATGAGCAATACATCGACAGGATTGAAGAAATCATCTTCGGTGGAGAGCCTGTCAGTGATGAACTAGCACTTCATTCACTTCTCGGAGGATTTAGGGGAGATTCCCCATGTTCCGCAGCCTTACCAAAGACCTCCCAATAACATATACGGAATGTAGCAGGCGAGCTCATCAATCGCCAAAAATTGTTGGCGCAAAGGTTGGGAGAAGTGAAAGAAGTGGAGAAACAAGTAAAATCCACTTCTTTAAAAAAGAAGAATGGGGGTAAAGCGTCCAAAACTCCGGGAACCTTTAAGAGGTTTGACGCAGGTGAAGAGGTAAGCATAGTGGACAAACTGAATCAAACTCCGGCTTACATCTTCAATGCCATCAAGGATAAGAACATGCTTGAGAATCCTCGCCCACTACGGGATGTGCCATATCAGCCAAACGATAAATGATTCCGTGCCTATCACGATAGTCCTGGCCATAATACGAGCAAGTGTCATGATCTCCTCAGGCAGCTGTGGAAGTTGTTTGAGGAAGTGAAGTTGAATGAGTTTGTCAAACGACCAACGCCGAGGCGAGATGATGCTGGACAAGGCTTGATAGAGAGAGAGGAAATCAACCTCCACCCCAGCAAGTTGGGGTGGCAAACCTAGAGGATGAAAATGACGAGTCTTCAGCGAAGAGCCTCCTATTCGAGCTGGAGGGAATGTGCACATGCTCCAACCTAGTGGAGCCTTAGGAGGTCTTACTCCGGTGATCAACACTTCAAATAGAAAGAGGAAGGCTTTGCTAAGAGCACTTAACGAGGAAGGCTTTGCTGAGAGCACTTAACGAGGTAAATCTCGTTACACCTCCTGAGCCAACCATCTCCAAGAGTTGTGTGATCTCATTTTCCAACGAAGATAGGGAAGGACTGCTATACCCAAAAAATGACACACTGGTCATTTCAGCAAAAATTCTTGGAATGAATGTGAGCCGCATCCTTAATAATAATGGATGTTTCTGCAACATCAACTTCAAGTCAGCAGTCGATCAAATGGGCAATCTCACGAGATACATCAAGTCGTACAACACAGTACTCAAAGGCCTCGGAGATACTGCAGTCACAACCTATGGAAGAATCAGGCTTGCTGTTGAGCTCATTTGCTGTAAAAATGACAAAGTAAGGATTACTAGGCCTATAGAATTTGTAATAGTTGATTTGCCAAATGTCTATAATGGCTTCTTAGGTCGTCCTTTTCTTGAGTCATTCGTGGCCGTAGCGTCCTCCTACATTTATTTTATTAAGTTTCCCACCATTGAAGGTGTGTTTGGCACCATTAAAGGTGACCAAATAATGACAAAAAGAAGTGTGTGAACTACCCCTATGAGTCTTTAAATTATGCTTTTTCTTTTGAAGATTTAAGTGTTAGAAATATTGACGAGCATAAACAAACTTTAACGGTCGAGATGGACATAGAGTTTGATGAACTTGATAATCAAGTCCCTATGGACATCGAACAAGATTCAATTCTGCACATAGTCCATGAAGACTCCTGCTCAAATAAAGATTGCTCAAGTGATGATTTGGAACCAATAATCAGTTTTGAGCCAGCAACTCTCGACCTTGATCCCCGTCATAAAATAAAGGATCCAAGGAAGCTAAAAAGAGCAACTCCAGTAGAGGAACTTGAACATATTCCTATTTATCCAACACGATCGGATCTCAAGGTATTGATTGGATCTCGAATCCCAGTGGATATGAAAGAGGAAGTAATTGAGTTCCTCAGGAGTAATATTGATTTTTTGCGTGGTCTCATCAAGATATGGTTGGGATTGTGATTAGGGTCATAATCACATCTTTTTGCATCCATTTCTATATGGTTTTGATAAGATTATGTTCATATTTGACCCTAATATGGTATAAATTGTACTATTGACCCTTTTTTGGAAAGAAAGTGTGCTTTATAGGTGAAAACAAGCAAAAATTAGGAATTCCCGACTATAGGAAAGGAGATGATGGAATTCGATCTCATGGAGATGTTTCTTATACTCAATTAAAGATCCTAGGAACCTTAGACGAGCCGTGGGATCGAATATGGAAAATTCGAAGGTGAACGTCGGCATTTGTACTGTGACCCAGCGCCCATAGCTTAGTGACCGAGCCATGACCTTTGAGTGGTCGAGCGGTTTTCACCTGTACGACCATGAGCCAGCCGTTCGACCAGCCTTAGCCAGTCGCTCAACCATTGGCCTTGAACCGTGTCCGAGCGCTGGGTCCGATTTTGGGTATTTTGAGGGCAATTCCGTCCTTTCGCATGTTTAATGAGGGACATAATGGTCCAAGGGGTACTATAAATACTTGATACTTCAGACTTCCAAGGACATTCTTCACATCATCATTCACTCTCTAGATTCTTAGAAGTTAGGGGAAGTTACCATTTGGGTTTATTTGATTTCTTCACACGATTTTGTCGATTACTTTTGAACCACCGCACGGATCGTTGATCCGTTTATTCCTGCAGTCTCGTGACAATAAGAGCTACTCTTTGACCAATTGAATTGTAATTTCCATTGGCGGATCATTTGGTAGATTTTCAAGGTAGTGAATAACTTTACTATTTCTCTTGTAATAGGTAAGATTTTGCAATTTCTATTCAATTTCATTGATATGATGATTGTAGATAGCTTAATTCTACAATTGTTGCAAAAAGTAGCCATGGGCTAATACTCTTATGCATTAGTGTATGATTCCTATGGAGAAATACGATGCTATTGTTGATCTTATGATTGTTATGAGATGTTGGATGATTGATTCTCTACATTGATGATATGTTTGAATACTTGGTATGCTTAATTGATTGTTAGGGCCATTAGGGAAGTAGCAATACATGAGACTTGAGCTCTTTCCCTTAACTCTTCTTATTATAATGACATGCATGCTAGGTGTTTGATGAAATTTCTAGGACAATGAGAATTGCTTTTAGTGAATAGGCACTACAATTAGAGCATTAATGTGTTATTAGGGAAACCTTTGCACCTTAATGATGCCTTGCCTAATTGATTATCCAATTGATCATGCATGATTAAGTGATATGAACACCGTATGAAACATAGGATAGTACACTAATGCATGTTCTCTAACACTTGCTCACTTTTGCAAAAAGGTGGTAGGTAGTTTACTATTCTTGACAAGCTTAGTAGATAAGAAACCATTCCCTTTTATTGCCTTATTGATTTTTTATTTTTAGACAACATTCATACTTAGCAATCACCCATCTCCCTGTGTTCGATATTAAACTTGGTTACCTTGCTACTCCTACTACGATCACGTGCACTTGAGTGTTACACATTTTAGGCAAACAAGTTTTTGGCGCCGTTACCGGGGAGATGGCTAGTTGTTTGGTTTGTTTGTTGTTCTTTCTTATTTTCGATTTTGGTTACTATCTTTGGTGAGTTATGATACTTGCTTCTTGTAGGTACATGCACACAAGGAGTCAAGTGGGAGACCTATTACCCTTTGAATCGGACCTAGAAGTAAGCCTACGAAGGAGAAGAAGAGAAGCTAGAGTTAATCAAGCTACTATGGAGAACAACATGAATGAAGCTAGAGATGAGGTTAGAGATGAAGAACCAACGAGACAACAAGTGCATCATAGTGATGAGCACTTGGCTCAAAGAGAGGTTCCTCAACCCCAACCACAACCTATACCACATCCATACCAACCTTATCCACCACAAAACCAACCACTACATCACCACTATCCACCCCAATTTTCTAACTATCCCAATTACCCTATAAACCAACCTTATTACCCACCACCACCTCATAACTACCCATACTACCCATATCCACCACCACCACAAAATCTTAGACCACAAATTGTCCATCCACCTCAAAACCTTAACAATGAACCACTACTTAGAGATAATTTTGAGCCAGGGGTGAATGAATTCTATGATGGTGTTGAAAGACCACCTATTGATGCCGAGAAGTTTGAGTTGAGTACAAATCTCTTGAAGATATTGAAAGAGTCACCTTTTGAGGGATCAAGCGACAAAGAGGATCTGAATGCACATCTTAGCAATTTCATGGAAATTTGCTATACTATCAAGTACAAGGGCATGTCGGACAACGAGAAGAAGCTTCGTTTCTTTACCTTTACCTTGAAGGGGCGAGCTAAAATATGGATTCAATCTATGAACCCCAAGGTTGCGATGTGGGAGGAGTTGAGTTCACAATTCCTAAAGAAGTTCTACCCTCCGTCGAAGATGCTCAAGGCAAGGGAAAAAATCAAGAACTTTCGTCAAAAGGCAAGAGAGACTATTTCTAGTGCTTGGGAAAAGTATCAAGCCCTACTCTTAGCATGTCCACAAGATGGCTTAAGAGAGGAGGATATTCTCTTAACATTTACTATTGGCCTTAATGAAGTGGAGAAGAATAATTTGAACTCATGTGCCGGGGGATTGGTTTGGACAAGAACGGTTCGCCAAGTGAATGAGATCATTGAAAAGATTGCCACAAATGATGCTTTTCAAAAAGAAGCAAATGTTGGAATGGTCGACCGAGTGTCTCTACTTGAGGAAAACATGAAGAATATGATGCTCATGGTATATGGAGGACAAAGCCAAGCCCCTACTTCGATGCAAGTGAATGTAGTTGAAAATGTGTCTTCTCCCACACCTTCTACCCAAGAGGAGGTGAGTTATATGGGGCGACCCCAATATAGTAACTCATTTCCCAACAATCAAAGGCCTTACATTGCTCAACCATTTCGACAACAAGGAGGTCCTTATCCTAATCAAAGCAATCCGCGCTACAACCCAATTCAGAGGCACGAGAACTTTTCCTATTCAAATCCTAAGGGAGCAATCCAATTACCTCCGGGGATTGATCCGGGGTCGAAGCCACCAAACAATGAGGGAAGGGGAAGCACGGATGACACTTAGGCATTAATCTTGAAGAAGATGGAGGACATGAGAGTGGAAAATGAAATAAGACACGATTAGACCAATAGGAAGTTTGATTATCTATACAAATTACAAGGGAATCAAATCAAGAGTCTCGAATTTCAAATGGGACAACTTTCTACCTCATTGAGTCCTCATGTCAATAAAGGTAAATTTCCCTCAACCACCGAACTTAATCCTAGAGAGCATTGTAATGTTATTGCTACTTGTAGTGAATCTAGATGTGAGGTGGTGAAGAGTTGTGCTATAGAGAGTTTTCATGATGAATTGGTGGAAGAGGCTATGTGTAGTAAGGGGGTTGATTGTCTTATGAAGGGTAATGAGAGAGGAATGGGGGTAGTAGTGAGGATGGAGAAGAACGATGAGAGATTTAAGTGTTGATGTAATTTTCGTAAATGCGATTATGTGGCTATAATAACAGCGATTGCACCAACAATATGCTGAAATAGACGATTATGCGAGGTTTTATGAGTAAGCAGGTAGGTCGTTTATATAAGCTCATCGTTCGAGCAGAACTTCGTTAGGGTAAAAATTTCATCTCTTATTCGAATGAATTCGATTACATTATATAGGAAATACAAGCTGCTGGATCGTCACCAGCCTGCTTCATCATAAGCTGCTGATCAGCAGCCTGCTTCATTAGAAGTTGTTGAACATCTACCTGCTTTAGTATAAGCTGCTAACTCGTCACCAGCTTAACAATTCTTGACTCGTCTGAGAGTTCTTCGATCTGGTTCTTTCTTCTTGCTTGATCAATTCTCTTGGACACATCAATCCAGACTTGATTAATTACTTCCTTAAGCACGCACGTCGATTATTTTATTAATAGTTGCCCCCTAGCCTGATGTTTGTTTGAATTGTTGGATGAATAACGAGCATTAGGCTATTTGGATCTTCGCAAGATTTCTCCAGTGCAAGGAAGTAGATTGAGCTTGAATTGATCTGTCTTCCACTTTGTTGGCTTCTTTTGTGCTTGTATTTCCTTGTATTCATGCATAGATGCATCAGATGTGGCTTCACAGGATTCTATAACCGTGTAACGAATACATAGAAGGACGCTACAGGCCTCATTAAAAACCTAGCCGTAAACCACCCTTGAGGATAAATCGGTCGTAGGGAAAAAAGAGTACCGTGCAATCCTTCTAGATACCTGTAGACTATCCGAATGCCTGCGTTCGTTGCTCCATTCGTGCGGGTTGAGTGAGTATTGACTTCTTGTGTTTCTTTGTATCTGCAAGTAGATACATTTGCAGCTTTTCGATCTCTCTGGAGACTCTTTTGTGCTTTGTTATTGCTGGAATATTTGATGTATAGTTTCTTGGCGAGCGCTTCCGCTTGGTTGCTTTGCGACTTTCGTTACGGTATCGGGCCCTGCTTCTTTTATACTAATGGATGAAATTTTAGTCAGCTGAGATGTCATCATTCACTCCGGTTGAAGGATTGATTACTCCTGCCGTTGGTGAATGTGCCCCCAACTGTTTAGACTTGTTCGCTCTAGCATTTTTGTCTTGTTCGCCTGGTGTCTGAAGTATTGTAGATGTCAGTTTTGCCTCCTTTTGTGGCACCTTTTATTCTTCCGATCAGGATGCTCTTGATGTTCTTGTTTTATTTTTTACGAAGTCTAATAAAATGCCATTTATGTCTAATCGTTATATATCGCCTTTCACGTCTATGGGTCTTTAATTCATCTCATTTCGCCTCTTTTTGGGCACAAAACGAATAAGACACTCGCGCGGAAATGAGCCATCAGGAAGCGTTCACTTCACCCTTGGGAGCATATCCACGTCCCTTTAGTGGGCATGAAGCGCTATCCCGGTATTACCGGGTGCATCCACTCTGCTATCCTCTGGATCGTATATAATGTCCTCTGAAAGAGCATCTCTGATGCACACTCAGGTCCCTCGTATATGGTCTTTTGGGGCTTCACGCTCGGTTCTTATTCGGGAGTAATTAGGTATTTTAACATCGTAACCTTTCAACCAAAGAAGAGCGTTGGCATGCTTGTGCTCTAACTGGTGCAGGACGTATCGGTATTGTGCAATACCATTTTGTCACTGCACGAGGAATGTGCTCGACAAGTTGAGTTGTGGCTCCACCCGAAGCGCATTTCGGCCCTCTCTAGCCACGTACAGTTAGGCGATTTTAATTAGACAGCGACCCCTTAAAAGAGGCCATCTATAACATTCATTATTTGTTCTGTGCACATCGTGAGCATCCTGATCTTGAGCTGCCTGCTTGAGTCAAACCACCAGCTAACTGCTCTTTATCAATCTGGCCAAAGCTTCCTTTGCCCGATGCTTGTGATCAGTATGAATTCAAGCTTTTTGCTTCTTTATGATTTTGTGTATCAGGGTCTGCCCCCAGTATAGTATTGGGGTATCAATAGTTTTGCGCTCGCATACATGTTCGTCATCTTTGATCTACCTGTCTCCTAGTAATTTATTGTTTTCTCGTTGTAGATCAAGGCGTTACATAGAGAGTAATGGCTCTTGGTACCGGACTGAACAAACGCAAGATGGACCCTACTGTAAAAAATGGTGGCATTTCGGAAGAAGAGAGGAGCTCAAATCCTGGCACCACCGGTGCCTGCGTTTGCCCCAGTTGCTCCTGCTGTTGCATCTGTTGCTCGGAAAAGTCCACCGAAAAAATCAAAGCAACAGAGGAAAGATGGGGGCACTTCTGTTGGTGCCGTTGTTCTTTATCAACATTGCTTCCTTCCTGCCCCCCATTCAACTGTTGATTGTGATATAGGATCAGGAGTTGAATGAATTGAAATGTTCCGGGGTACTGCCAACCTGCATTGTTGATAAAGAATAACATATTCTCCTTCAAGAAGGCGCATTGCCTATGTAGGCGGAATCATGCCTCTGGGAGGCGCATCGCGGCATCGTCTATAAAGACGGAATAATCATGCTTTCAAGAAGGATTATCACTTCGAGAAGGCGCATCGCCTATGGCGGCACATCTTATAAAGATGGGATAATCATGCCTTCAAGAAGGATCATAGCTTCGAGAAGGCGCATAGCCTATATAGACGGAATCATGCCTCTGGGAGGTGCATGGCCTATGTAGGCAGCATCGTCAATATGGCGGAATAGACATCGCGAATAAAGATGGAATACTAGAGTCTTCGCCTATACAGGTGGAATTATCATGCCCCCAAGAAGAATTATTGTTTCTGGAAAGCGCATCGTCTATATGGGCGGCATCATCAATATAGGCTAGATATCATTGCCTATAGAGATGGAATAATCATGTCCAGAGGCGTCTGGTGGGGGCAGTTCTCTCTTTTAGGCAGATGCCTCAAGAATTTTACCTGGTGATATATCTGTGATCTTTCTTCCTTAATTCTTTAGGAAGTGTTGATGTCGCTCTGGTTTATATTGAAATCATGGCCTTCGTCGAAATAATGTTGACGAAGGCTACTTTCCTCAAGATGGATATATCTTCCAGTATGTGCCAGTTCCTCCAAATTGTTTGTCTGTGCTGGATATTTCTGATGGAATCAGCATATATCTTCTTTGTTAAGGTGCTGACAGCTTGTAATGTAGATAATTGCTTTGGAGTGAACAAAGAGATATATGTGTCATCTACCAAAGCATGGCTTGAGAAGATGAAAAGTCTATTCATCCGGAGATAGTTGGAGTTTTCTTCACGAAGTGTGATAGCTGGCAATCCTTTAAAAGGAATGTTTGAAGTTGGCTTGCCATTTCATGCACTTGCTGGTGTAGTATTCAATGTTATGATGATACACATAACATTTTTGCGTGTTAGATTATCGTGCCAGAAGGCATGCGCTTCTTGATTCGTTGGTGTTGCGTGCTTTCAAATAGGCTAGTCGATGTTCAGTTTGTCTTCGATTTCTATCGGTTCATACTCCAATTTGGGTTTAAAATCTTAGCTGAGAAGGCACTCGTTCAGTCGTTTGCCATTGAGGTACCTCTCAGGCGCTGATTCTGCCAGGACTGTTATGTTTTGATTATGTTCTGCCCTTTGTACGTTTTCTGAATGTTCGACCTCCATTGGTACTACTTCGTCTCGCGAGGTAGCCAACTTCTTGGGTCCCAGTTCAGTTTGTACGGGAGAACTTTCAAGAAACTTTTCGCATGATTCTGCAACACAGGAATTTTGCATGTTGTTAATGGCATATATGGCAAATTATTTTTGCATTTATCTTGTACAAAAGGATAAACTGAGAGTTTCACCCTTTTGTACGAGATGTATATATGTTCTGAAAACTCCTTCGGTATCATAGTTGATGAATTAGGCGAGTTGTGGCCTTCTCGTTAGGGATTTTCTTCATTAACTCTTATAATTCTCCGTCTTCGTAAAATCTCTGCTACTGCCGCAACAAGTCTTGGAATTCGCCAGTGTTGCAGTTGATACTCTAATGATATGCGTAGCACTTGTTGGGATTCTTCTTGCTGTTGGGTTTAGAAAAAGGACAGTGGGCACAGTACTTCATGTATCGACTTGTTATCGAGTAACTTTTTGACTTTCACCGTCAGTGTCTTGTACTTTACCGGGTGATTAGGGTCATAATTGCATCTTTTTGCATCCATTTTTCTACGGTTTTGATGTGCTTATATTCATATTTGACCCTAATTTGGTATAAATTGTGCTATTAACCATTTTGTGGCAAGAAAAAATGTGTTTTGTAGTGAAAATGAGCAAAAATCGGCAAAAGAAGAGCAATTTCGTAAAAGTTCAGAAAATGTGAGTTGATACAATGGAGGCAAATGATATACCATATCGAATAGTTTGAAGAGAGGGTCGCAACGCAAGAAGAATCGAGTCAATCGGAGCTCTAGAACTCAAGATATGAAGAAAACAAGAAGTCAAGGATCGACCAAGCCTGGCTCGAGCGACCACAAGCCCAGACTCGTGCGACCACAAGCACACACTCGTGCGAGGAGGCTCTGGTTCGTGTGAGGTTGTGTCACACGAGTGATCACACGAGCTGGACTCGTGCGGCGACTGTGTACACTCGTGTGATGCCCCGGACAGGCCTAATTTCGAGGGCTGTTTCGTCTTTTCGAGCGATTAATGAAGGGCATTTTGGACCAAACATTGTGGGCACTATAAATACGTCAAGGATAAGATTTCCAATCATATTAGATCATCGTTATTCCACGTTCTTAGATTAGTTTAGAGAGAGAATTAAGTAGTTACTTAGTGGGTTCTTAGTTAGATTCAATCTTCTTTCTTCCATAACTTTTGATCCGTCCGTCGGATTTTAGATCCGTTTATTCCTACATACTCGTAGTGATTAGAGTTTTATCCCTGCGGTTCAATTTTGTATTTTGAGCTTTGGATCAAGACTTAGCAAATTGGAGGTTTGTAGCTTGTATTTCAATTCATCCAATTATGGTAAGATTTCCTTTCATTCTCTTGTATTAGTTAATATTCATGATGTTTACATTGTTAATTGTTGATTTTAATTTCCAATTAGCCATGGGCTAATTCCTTGTTGCATGGTTGTATGAATACTATGGTGAATTTAGTCTCTTGTTAATCCTATGCATGAATTAGTGATCTTGTTGGATTAGTTCTCTTATTAATGACTTGTATGAATGCTTGGGATGTTTAATTGGATTGTATGTCTTATATGGTTAGCTATGAAAGGAGAATTGAGCTATAAGAACCTTATGCATATCAAGTGTTTGATATATTGCTTGTATGACCAATGAGAATTGAATATTAGCCTAAGACCTCTTAATTGGAGTGTTAGGAGTTGTAGAGAGATCTAGACACCTAATAGAGCTTTACCTTGTGTTGTAGAGAGATCTAGACACTAGTTGGCTTGACTAATACACCAAGAGAGCTTTTGCATGCTAGGATGGATAGGACACTAGAGGAACCATAGTAGGATTACTTCCATGTACACTTCACACTTGCTCACTTCTTTGAGGTGATAGTTAGGATTTAATTTTCTTTGCCATAGTAGATAGAATCCTCGATGGTTTTCTTACTTTCCTAGCTATTAGCCTTTTGTAGACATTCAATGCTTGCTTGATAGAAGAGAAAGAGAAAGATGAACCGAAAGAAGACATATATGATCAAATTGATCGATTTCTTGAAGAAAATAAAGATTTGAATGATGAAGACTTCAAGATAATCTTGCACTATAATGATAAAGGATCTTATGATCCTTCTTCTTTCACTATTTATTCTATATCTCTTAATACAGACATTTATGATTCTACTTCTTGTGTTAGACTTGATAGGAATCAAGGAGAAGATGAAGGAGAAAAAGAAGGGGAGGATGATAAAAAGGACCAAATTGTGGTGAAGAGGATAGAGGTCATTCAACTCGTCAAAAAAGATGAAGATGAATGTCCACCTATGGACATAAGCTTCATGGAGGAAGAACAACAAAATGAAGTGGAAGATGAGCTTCAAGGAGAAATGAGCATTTCTAATCCCTTAAACTCTTCCACTTATGCTTCAATTGATAAAGTTGTTCATATTGAATTTGTCTTGCCTCTTGATAGATTTGATTATAAGATTGAATTAAGAATCCTCTTGAACATATTTGTTAGTAGGAGATGGGGGTGGAATGGTGTGATGAGAAAAGAAGAAAATGCATGTGCTTACAAATTCAAAATGATAAGGAAGGTAGGTGTTTGGGGTAGAAATCCTACTTGTTTCCTTGATTTTGAAGCTATGAGATTGTTGTATAATGGGAGGAGTGCCAAATATCCTTGGCCATTTAGCTAACATTGGTGTCGTCCGGCTAGGGGACGTTAAGTCCAAGCGCTAGATAGGAGGCAACCCATCCTTAAAAATGTTGCTTGTTTTGTTGTTTGCTTGGTAGTTAGATATTTTGTTTGCTAGTTGTTTTAATGAAGGAATTTGAAGCTTAGGGATGTGTTTTGGATTTCTTGATCAAAGATATGAGGTAGTGTTTACTTACCTTTGTTGGTGCATGTAATTTACCCTAGTTTGGGGGTGTTGCCTCTTGTTATATATGATGATTTCTTGGTTTACTTGAGCTTATATAAGCATTGATTGTTCATTGATTCTTTGCAAATCTTATTTTCATCACTCTTTTCCAAACTTTTAGGATCCTTGATCCGAAAAAGTTTGGGGGGTGTGTTCGTTCTTCAAATTGTAGATTTGCAATGACATTTGTGAGTTTGAGAAGGTGTGGTGAGGAGATTTCTCTTCCTACTTAGCCAAGAAGGAAATTCTCGTGTAAGTGGTAATTCACTCTCCTATTATTAATCCCAACTCAACGTATGTCTTTACACTTCTCTCCCTATTTACTTTCATTTCCTAGGTTTAGTTTTCTTGTTTTTAGATTGCTATTTTGAGCTTAAGTGTTGATTCTTGTGATATTGTGCTTTGATTTGAGTGCATTGCATGATCTTTTCTCCATTCTTTGCCAAACTTTTTAGACCCTTGGTCCAAAAAAGTTTGGGGGGGTGTGTTCGTTTCGTAAATCTCATTGCAATGTTATGTTTAGGATGATTCTTAGTGTTCCTATGATGTGTTTAACCATATGCTTATCATGTGCCTTGTTTTGCTTGTTGATTTTTGCCATGATGTTGCTATCTTAGAGTAGTGCGGCTTGATATATGCTTATGATTGTGTGGATGAGTTGAGAGTTCATGTTAGATGTAGTGGACTTATCATTTAATTCTTGTCTTGTCTAGTTTGTGATTGATTCTATGATGTTGAGACTTTGATGATTTGAGTATTTTTGATATGATATGAGTCTTGATCACCCTATACCCGTGAGTTTTGAGCTTTTGATGCCCGTTTCAATTTTGAACGGATGATATTCTTTGATGTGAGTTCCACACATGTGCATTATACTCTAGAACTTGGCTTTTGTCTTATTTGAGGCTACATTAGATAATGATTTCACATGATATGAGATGAGGCATTTTCTTTGATATATATTGAGCCACTTTGCCCTATGAGCCTACCATTGATATTGATATCCTTTGCTCACCATTTTGTGCTTATAATCCTGTCATTTGGCTAACCATACTTTAAGCCATTTTCCTTCCTTTTTGGAACTCTCTTGTCCTTATGATTAGTAGAGTGAAAAGAAGGAAGGAAGATTGGTGATGTGATGAAGAAATTGGCTGACAATGTGGAAAGAAATTCAAGTTTGCATGGATTGATTTGAAAAGAAGGTTCAAAAGGCAAGTGCTAGCAAGAAATTGAAAAAAGGTTGACTTTTCATGAAAAATTGGTCAAGTTTGACTCAAGTGTTGTGAGTATGTTCACAACTTTGCAAAAAAGGAAGAATTATCTTTGAAAGTGTGATTTTGAAGGAGCATGAAGATGAGATTGCTATTTGCATAAAGATATGATCTACATGATGATTCCTTCTATGCTTTACTAATCATACTTAGTCACTTTTATTCATATGTTCCTTCCCTACCAAAGAGCCAACACTACAACCTTATGAAAGTCCTCATTGATGTGTGATTGATTTGTCATTTCAAGTGGTGGAGAATGTAGACATGAGCCAAGCTTATGGTAGTATGTGTATGTGTTGTGATGATTGAGTGAGACTAAACACTTGAGGGTTGAGCTAAACACTTATCTAGTGAGGATCTTGACTCATTAATTTGATATCTTGCTCATCGATTCATTGTTGATAGTCGATTAGATGAGATTGCATTCTAGATTTGCTTGACATTGATTGATATTTTCATGGCATTTGACTTGTGCTTGATGCTTCATTGATACAATTATTCCCCTATCTTATCGCTTCGTTGCTCGAGGACGAGCAACAATCTAGTTTGGGGGTGTGATTAGGGTCATAATTGCATCTTTTTACATCCATTTTTCTATGGTTTTGATGTGCTTATATTCATATTTGACCCTAATTTGGTATAAATTGTGCTATTAACCATTTTGTGGCAAGAAAATGTGTTTTGTAGTGAAAACAAGCAAAAACTGGCAAAAGACGAGCAAGTTTGTAAAAGTTCAGAAAATGTGAGTTGCTCCAATGGAGGCAAATTATATACCATGTCGAAGAGTTCGAAGAGAGGGTCACAAGGCAAGAAGAATCGAGTCAATTGGAGCTCTAGAACTCAAGATATGAAGAAAACAAGAAGTCGAGGATCGACCAAGCCTGGCTCGAGCGACCACAAGTCCAGACTTGTGCGACCACAAGCACACACTTGTGCGAGGAGGCACTGGTTCGTGTGAGGTTGTGTCACACGAGTGATCACACGAGCTGGACTCGTGCGGCGACTGTGTACACTCGTGTGATGCCCCGGACAGGCCTAATTTCGAGGGTTGTTTCGTCTTTTCGCGCGTTTAATGAAGGGCATTTTGGACCAAACATTGTGGGTACTATAAATAATTCAAGGATCAGATTTCCAAGCATATTAGATCATCATTATTCCAAGTCCTTAGATTAGTTTAGAGAGAGAATTAGGTAGTTACTTAGTGGGTTCTTAGTTAGATTCAATCTTCTTTCTTCCATAACTTTTGATCCGTCCGTCGGATTTTAGATCCGTTTATTCCTACATACTCGTAGTCATTAGAGCTTTATTCCTGTGGTTCAATTTTGTATTTTTAGCTTTGGATCAAGACTTAGCAAATTGGAGGTTTGTAGCTTGTATTTCAATTCATCCACTTATGGTAAGATTTCCTTTAATTCACTTATATTAGTTAATATTCATGATGTTTACATTGTTAATTATTGATTTTCATTTCCAATTAGCCATGGGCTAATTCCTTGTTGCATGGTTGTATGAATACTATGGTGAATTTAGTCTCTTGTTAATCCTATGCATGAATTAGTGATCTTGTTGGATTAGTTCTCTTATTAATGACTTGTATGAATGCTTGGGATGTTTAATTGGAATGTATGGCTTATATGGTTAGCTATGAAATGAGAATTGAGCTATAAAAACCTTATGCATATCAAGTGTTTGATATATTGCTTGTATGACCAATGAGAATTGCATATTAGCCTAAGACCTCTTAATTGGAGTGTTAGGAGTTGTAGAGAGATCTAGACACGTAATAGAGCTTTACCTTGTCTTGTAGAGAGATCTAGACACTAGTTGGCTTGACTAATACACCAAGAGAGCTTTTGCATGCTAGAATGGATAGGACACTAGAGGAACCATAGTAGGATTACTTCCATGTACACTTCACACTTGCTCACTTCTTTGAGGTGATAGTTAGGATTTACTTTGCTTTGCCATAGTAGATAGAATCCTTGATGGTTTTCTTGCTTTCCTAGGTATTAGCCTTTTGTAGACATTCAATGCTTGCTTGATATCGCATCGTTTCCCTGTGTTCGATATTTAACTTGGTTAACTTGCCGCGACAACAACGACCATGTTCACTTGCGTGGAAATCATACACGATTTTGGCAAACACCGGGCCAAACTTCTTTTTTTTCTCCATCGGGCTAAACTTTCGCCATCAACATTTAGTTCATCTTCAATCTCCATCGGTTCACAATCAAGCCTTGGTTCAAAATCTTGGCTGAGTAGGCATTCGTCTGGGCGTTCGCCTCCGAGATGCCTTTCAGGCTCTGACTCCACTAGGACTGGTACGACAGGATTGTGTACACTCTCTGGTACGTGGTCTGGGTTATCAACCTCCATTGGTTCCGCTTCAACTTGGGAAGCATCCAACATCTCAGGTCCCAGATCAGTACATGAGGGAGGACTTTCAATCGTGTGTACATAAGTTACCGATGGCGCATTTTTAAGTAAACATTCTCGGGCTTTCTTTTGATAGCCCTTTATTGTGCCAGCTCCATTTGGTGTTAAGAATTTTAGACAATAACAGTAAGTTGGCAAAAAGTCCTCTGCTACTGATGATATTGTAAACTTGTTTAACTGGGATGTTGTGCGTCTGATCCGCTGGTTGTCCTCTTCCTGGGATGTTGTGCGTCTGATCCGCTGGTTGTCTTCTTCCTATGTGCGTCTGATCCGTTGTCGGGCCAATGTGTCTGCCTGTGTGTTTGGTTGGACTTAGGATATTATTAGTTGGGAATCTCCGAAAATTTGAAGTTTGGTTGCCCCAACAGATAATGATAACTTAAGTCTGGCTGTCAATGTTTCATACTCGGCCTTGCTGTTTATAGCTGTGAAGTCGAATCTGATTGCCGAAGTGAAGACTTGTCTATCACAAGCTCCTATTGTTGTACTTGTTGATGATTCGTCTATGTAGAGGTGCTATGAGACTTTACGCCCCCTCGTCGGATCTTGTGGGAAAGTTAGCTCGACGATGAAATCGACAAGCGTTTGTCCCTTGATCGCTGTTTGGGGTGCGTAGGTTATTCCATATTGACTGACCTCTAGTGACTATTTCAACAAGCGTCTTGCAATGTCCGGCCGATGTAGTATTTGCTTCAATAGGAATGTTGTCAACATTTGCATTAAGTTGCAT
Organism: Prunella vulgaris; assembly: GCA_026898435.1. Taxonomy (NCBI): domain Eukaryota; kingdom Viridiplantae; phylum Streptophyta; class Magnoliopsida; order Lamiales; family Lamiaceae; genus Prunella; species Prunella vulgaris. The sequence continues at coordinate 118,633 of JAPKLY010000383.1, read as the reverse complement.
CTGATGCTTCCATTGATATCATTAGATCAGTATGTTGAGAGAATCTGATCTCTAGCCGACATTGTCTTCAGGTTCAGGTGGAGGCCCCAATAAGTAGTGCTCATATGTCATTTTTCTTTCTTTACATTTTGATTGACCCATCTTATATCCTTTCATTTTTCTATTTTCCCAGATCAGGGCGTTGCAATTGTTTGGAGTCGAATTCTCGCTCGTTTAGCTTTATCATCGGATGTTGAACTTCTTCTTGAATGGATGCTTTTGGGATAATAGGATGTTTGAGGCGATGTTGGTGATTTTGAGCTTATATTGTCCCCTGAATGAGTTGATAACTATGCTTATAAGTCTTTGATTGCTCTTTTCATCTTTAGAGGATCTATTCTCGTGAAACTGTTCATGATCCAATTATCTTAAGCGAGAGGATTCACGCAGTCTTTCACTCGGATAGATACTCCAGATGTTCGTTGTGGCCGATTTGCTTTGTGAGGATATAGCTTCTTCATCACCAGTTGCCTTGATTTATCTTGGACGGGCCGTTGTTTTATAATGTTATTCCATGATGAGTTGTGTGTTGATTCCTCCGTGTTCTTCAATTGCATTTGCTCTTCTCCTGCTTAAGAAATATGGGCCAGAGCTTCTGATCTGGAACTCTGGGCACTTCTTCTTGAATAATGTTCGCCAGTCGATGCTTTTGAGTGAAACATGATGCTTCAAATCAGAACTTCCTTCATATAGGTTTGTTGTCGGGTACTGGATCTTCAGCTGGATCTGTGCCGAAAGAGTCGTTGATGACAGTGGTGGTTATGGGATTTATAGGGTTGAATCGTCCTTCGGGCTTAGTGACACCTTGGCCTGAAGGTCTTCAATTGTTTTCTTCATAGACAATAAGATTTCATTTGAAGTCTCTCCGCTAGGACGTGGATGTCGTTCCTCTCGCTTAAAGCGAGTGGAGCCGGACACTCTGTCGCCTGGGTGTGACTTCGAAGAAATCTTGGTGGCTTCTTGAGCACCTTCAGGGCCTAATCTTTCCATTTCTGGTCAACGTAGTCGTTCACGAACTGGCGGTTGCTTTCCCTTGACCTGTCTCCTCCTTTGCTCGCAATCAGCTTCATTTTCTGATTCATGTTGAACAGTTCGTTCATGGACCGGTTCTGGTTCAGATCGTATCTCTGATGGACCTGTCGTTCTCTATTGTTGTTGCTACTCGGGTAGCTGGATCCCCAGTGTTCTTCAACTATTGCTTGATTATTGTAGCATTACGAATCGTCGTTGATTGCTCCAATGTAGGTGCTCTCTGAGTTTGATGATTATTATTCCTCCCATAGGATATTACATGAGGTTGAAATACTTCACGAGATATTTTACGTAATGTCAGCTGCTTTCAGGTGAGCAGGTGAGCAGGTGATGTTCAGGCGAGCAGGTGGCGAGTAGCTGGTGTAATTTATTTCTGAGGAGGCGAACAGCTGAGTCTCCTTCAAGCGAACAGCTCCTAGGATTTCTTCAGGCGAACAAGTGACCAGCTAGTGTAATTCTTTGCGGGTAAGATCGTTAATTTTTATTCTTGAATTCTTCCAGTTGTGGGCGAAGGTCTTCAAGGATGGAATTCTTCTGGAAATATATATCGATAATTTCTTGGCAAGCAAATATATTGTTCGACATGCAACTGGAATTACTCTTCAAGGTCGCCAATTTTCTACATTTCTTGGACTATGATTGATGTTCGTTTCAAAGGCTTCACTTCTTGAATTTAATTGCTTTGCAAATAATTCTTCTTCTTGTGCTCCGTCACTTGAATAAATTGCTTTAGTAAGCAATTCTGTTCTTCTGGATTTTAATTGCTTTAGGAAGCAATTTTTGCTCTGGGAATTTAATTACTTTAAAAAGTAATTGTTTCCGCTGGGAATTTAATTGTTTTAAAAAACAATTTATTCATCTGAAATTTAATTGCTTTAAAAATCAATTTTTTCCTCCGGAATTTAATTGTTTAAAAAAAAATTTCCGCAGGGATTTTAATTACTTGAAAAAGTAATTTTTATTCCTTGAATTTAATCTTGCAATTGAATATAATTTTTATTTTTGCAAGAATAATTTATCTGAGATGGGCCAAACTAGTTGGACCTAATTTAATTTCGAGTCAGTCCATTTACTTGGGTTTTTAATTAAATTTGATTTGGCTCAAGTTTAATAATCTCAATAATTTAATTAGGCCCAAATGTGCCCAAATCATGAGGTCAAATTGCTGGAGGTAAACAACTCCACTTGCAAACTAGTTGCGTGAATATGTTTAGTTTGGCTAACCATATTTATTGGATTTAATTCAAATTGGGCCGAAGCATGTTGATTAGCCCAAATTGAAGTTCCTGGCATACTCCTTCAGCGACGTTTTCTTTTTTTCTTTTTCCATTTTTTTAATTGCCGAGATTCTGTTCCCAATATTTCATCAAAACTGTGGCGTGGAGTTTACTGATTCAACCCACTATTATAGTGGGTAGTTGGTGTCCTCAACCTATAATAGTGGGTAGTTGGTGTCCTCAACCTTCAATTGTGTAAGCAGATGGTCTCATCGTAGAATAGCACCAAATTCAAATCATTCTTCTTCGCAAGCTCCGCGTCAACCACTACACAGGCGCGAGCAACTGGTATCCATGCGAGCAGGTGAGCTTGTGCGACAAACCAATCCGATCACCGCAGGTGAGCGAACATCTGCGTCGGCGGGAAAAATTCTGGCGCGCAGACGATCCTCATGCGAACGAGTGTGGGGGCGAACAGTCAATTGCGCAGACAGCAGTCGGGCATATCAACTGGGCTCTTATTTTTGATTGCGAGTAATGAATTATCGGTGATCTCAGACAATGAACAATTTGGGTGCGACCACCTTGGATGCGCGACCATCTATGTGAGGCGCGACCAATTAAATGGTGCGATCACTGTGTGGTGCGTGTAGCTCTGGGTGCGAGCAACCTTCTTTGGCAAGAATTTGTATCAGCAAATAACCATCTTAATTAGCAAGCAATGGTAAATCCTTGAATTGGGCGGGCGACGGCGAGCAGCTCTCTATGTTCGTCGATGGCCAGCAGCTCTCACGAGCGACCAGCTTCCTTTGACGTTTAGGCGAGCAGGTCTCCTTACTTCGGGACATCGGCGAACAGGTATACATCGGCGAGCAGCCCTCATAATTTTTTAGGCGGCGAACATCTTCAGCGACGAAGAACTCCTATAATTCTGAAAAATTACGTCGGCAACCAGCTTCATAGGCGAGCAAGTGAAGTCGGCGAACAGGCCGTGGGAGCGAGCAGCTCTCATACATCCGCGAGCAGGTTGTATCGGCGAGCAGGTAATGGGCGAGGCGACCAGCTCCGTCGCGACGACGAGGTCCTAGGCGACCAACACCGAGCAACCCGGCGAACAGGTCCTTATTTTTTGAAATGGTGAGCAGCTTCGTCTAATTTTCAGGCGAACAACCTCTTGCTATCCTTGACGAACAGCTCCTTGCAATCCTATAGGCGAACAGCTGCTCCTTTTTTTTTTAATCTGAACCGACTTCACCGACCATGACCTGGTCAAGAATTGTGGCTGAAAATTATCATGCTCCACCTCCTCCCATCGACACGTTCACGCTGGTAATCCCATCCTTCGCCGAACAGCTGAACAGCTACCTGCTTCACTATAAGCTGTTGATTCGTCATCAGCTTAACAACTGTTGACTCATCATAGCGTTCTTCGATCTGGTTCTTTCTTCGTGCTTGATCAATTCTCTTGGACACGTCAATCCGGACTTGATTAATTACTTACTTAAGCACGTACGTCGATTATTTCATTAATATTAGGGGGTAGGAAAGTTAAGGAATGTGGAAAGAAAGGTTGAATAAGGGAAGGTGGATAAGGATGAGAAGGTGGACATTTCAAAAGGGTTGAAAGATAAGCTTGATGATAGATTCAAGAAGTTTCATCACTGATCTTAATTGTGATCTTATACACTCGTCTCTCATGATTTTACTTGTGCTTAATTGTTAGTAAGTTGGGAAATTCATATTGAAATGGTAGGATAGGTAGTGATTAGTGTTGTGCTTGCTAGTATGTGGAATTGTGCTTATATTGCTTAGCTTATGCCATATTCATCATTCTTTTCCAAACTTTTAGGATTTACAATCTGAAAAGTTTGGGGGGAGGTGTGATCATTCTTCATATGGGCTAGTTGATAAAGATTGATGATGTTTGTGGTGGTTAAAAATAGTTTGAAGTGGTGTAGGAAATTAAATTTTGAAAATGTTCAAATATAGCTCTGATGGAGCGGTGGGCTACTTGTGATGGAACGCCGGCCTACGGGTGGCCGAGCTATTTGCTATGGCTCCGGCTGAAAAAACCGCTCGGCCAGGAGCCAAGAGCCGCGTCCGAGCGGCGGCTTGAAGGTGACCGAGTGCCTGTCCACGTATGATCGAGCGCAGCCCCGAGGTAAGTAATCTTGACCATTTTTCTTGTTTTGACCACACTTTATTCTTACACTATTGTACACCATATTCCACACACAAACACACACATTTTACACCACATTCTTGCACACACACTCTTCCAAAACACACGAGAAGAGGAGAGGAAAACTCAAGCTCTGCATTTCTACTCTCCAATTCCTTCCATAGGTAGGTTTTCTATACTCCTTCTTACTTATGCTTGATTACTTGCTTCCTTCTCCATATGGATTAGTTGTTTGCTTTGATTGTTTGATTTCGCTTGAATTGATGATGATTGACTTGGATTTCATATTGTTGCTATTGAGTAATTGCTTTGATTTAGAGCATTGCCAAACTTTTTGCTAAACTTTTTAGACCCTTGGTCCAAAAAAGTCTGGGGGGTGTGTTCATTTCGTAAATCTCATTGCAATGCTATGCTTTCCATGATTTGTAGTAGTTCTTGATGTCTTGTGATCTTACGCAATGTTTTTGCTTGTTGATATTGCCATATTGTTGCTAGTTGAGAGTTATGTTGCATGAGATATGCTTATGATTGTGTGGATGATGTTGATAGTATAGGTTAGATGTAGTGGTTTTATCATTGGATTCATGCTTTATTTATGGTGTTGTTGATTCTATGATGCTTGAGATGTTGATGATTTGAGCATGTTTGATATGATATGAGTCATGATCACCTTATCCCGTGAGTTTTGAGCCTATGATGCCCGTTTCAATTTTGAACGGATGATATTTTCTTTGATGTGAGTTCCACACTTATGCATTTTACTATAAAACTTGGCTTGGGTCTTGTTCAAGACTACACTAGTTATTGAGTTTGCGTGATATGATTTGAGGCATTTCTTTGATCTATATTGAGCCACTTTGCCATATGAGCCTACCATTGACATTATGATCCATTGCTTACCATTAAGTGCCTATAGACCTTTCGTTTGACTAACCACACTTTAAGTCATTTTCCTTCCTTTTGGAATTCTCTTGTCCATATGATTAGTAGAGTGAAAAGAAGGAAGGAAAATTGGTGATTTGATGAAGAACTTGGTGGCCTAATTGAAAGATATTCAAAAATGTTCAATGCATGGATTGAAAGGAATGTGCAAATGCTAGCAAAGCATGTGAAAAAGGTTGACTTTTATTGAAAATATGGTCAAGTTTGACTTTTATTGAGTATGGTCAAAATTTGCAAAAAAAGGGAAGAATGATCTTGAAAAGTGGATTAGAAAGAGCATGAAGATGATAATGCTTATTGCATGAAGATGTGATTGATTCCTTGTTGATTCCTTCTATGTTTTGCTAATCATACTTAGTCACTTTATCCATATATATCCTTCTCTACAAAAGAGCCAACTCTACAACCTTATAAAGTCCTCAATGATGTGCGAATGATTTGTCACTTAAGTGGTGGAGAATTTGAGTCTCAAGCCAAGCTTATGGTAGTATATGTACTTTGTGTGATGTATGAGAGAGCCTATACACTTGAGGGTTGAGTTATACACTTATCTTATGAGGATCTTGACTCATTGACTTGATGTTTTGCTCATTGATTTGATGTTGACGGTTGATTAGATGACATTACGTTTTTAGACTTGCTTGATATTGAGTGATACTTCCATGGCATTTGATTTGTGCTTGATGCTTCATTGATACAATTATTTCCCTATCTTATCGCTTCGTTGCTCGAGGCTGAGTAACAATCTAGTTTGGGGGTGTGAATAGGGTCATAATTAAATCTTTTTGCATCCATTTATATATGGTTTTGATGAGATTATGTTCATATTTGACCCTTATATGGTATAAATTGTGCTATTGACCCTTTGTTGGCAAGAAATTGTGCTTTATAGGTGAGAACGAGCAAAAATGAGGAATTAATTACCGACTATAGGAAAGGAGATGATGGAATCCGAGCTCATGGAGATGTTTCTTATACTCAATTGAAGACCCTAGGAAGCTTAGACGAGCCATGGGATCGAATATGGAAAAGTTGAAAATTGGATGTCGGCATTTGTACTGTGACCGAGCGCCCGTAGCTCAGTGACCAAGCCATGGCCTTGGAGTGGTCGAGCGGTTTTCACCTGTACGACCATGAGCCGGCCACTCGACCAGCCTTATCCAGCCGCTCAACCATTGGCCTTGAACCGTGTCCGAGCACCGACCTTGAGACGTCCGGGCGCCGAGTCTGATTTTAGTTATTTTGAGGTAAATTTCGTCATTTTGCGTGTTTAATGAGGGATATAATGGTCCAAGCCTAAGGGGTACTATAAATACTTGATACTTCAAACTTCCAAGAACATTCTTCACATCATCATTCACTCTCTAGATTCTTAGAAGTTAGGGGAAGTTACCATTTTGGTTTATTAGATTTCTTCACATGATTTTGTCGATTACTTTTGATCCACCGCATGGATCATTGATCCGTTTATTCCTGCAGTCTCGTGACTTTAAGAGCTACGCTTTGACCGATTGAATTGTAATTTCCATTGGCGGATCATTTGGTAGATTTTCAAGGTAGTGAATAACTTTACTATTTCTCTTGTAATAGGTAAGATTTTGCAATTTCTATTCAATTTCATTGAAATGATGATTGTAGATAGCTTAATTGTACAATTTTTGCCCAAATTAGCCATGGGCTAATACTCTTATGCATTAGTGTATGATTCATATAGAGTAATATAGTGCTATTGTTGATCTTATGATTGTTATGAGATGTTGGATGATTGATTCTCTACATTTATGATATGTATAAATACTTGGTATGCTTAATTGATTGTTGAGGAAATTAGGGAAGTAGCAATACATGAGAATTGAGCTCTTTCCCTTAAATCTTCTTATTATAAGGCCATGCATGCTAGGTGTTTGATGAAATTCTAGGGACAATGAGAATTGCTCTTAGTGAATAGGCACTACAATTAGAGGATTAATGTGTTATTAGGGAAACCTTTGCACCTTAATGAGGTCTTGCCTAATTGATTATCCAATTGATCATGCATGATTAAGTGATATGAACACCGTATGAAACATAGGATAGTACACTAATGCATGTTCTCCAACACTTGCTCACTTTTGCAAAAAGGTGATAGGTAGTTTACTATTCTTGATAAGTTTAGTAGATAAGAAACCATTCCCTTTTATTGCTTTATTGAGTTTTGATTTTTAGACAACATTCATACTTAGCAATCTCCCATCTCCCTGTGTTCGATATTAAACTTGGTTACCTTGCTACTCCTACTATGATCACGTGCACGTGAGTGTTACACATTTTAGGCAAACAGATTGATCCCAAACATGCATGTCATCATCTCAAGATTGATCCATCAAGAAAGCAAATCTCGCAAAAGCATCGTAAGTTTGGTCCCGAGAAATATGCTGCTCTAGCTGAGGAAGTGAAGAAATTGCTTGACAATAAATTGATCGAGCAAGCTAGAGATGAACCTCAATGCTTGGCCAACGCCGTTCTGGTGAAGAAGTCCAATGGGTCATGGAGATTATGCATTGATTTCATAGATTTAAATGATGCATGTCCAAAGGATCATTTTCCAATGCCCTACATTGACCACCTCGTGGACAATACTGTTGGGCATGAAATGATGTCTTTTATGGACGCCTTTGCAGGCTATAATCAAATCCCAATGGCCGAGGAGGATGTGAAGCATATCTCTTTCCTCACCGAAAAAGATATGTACAGTTGGAAGAGGATGCCTTTGAGCCTTAAGAACACAGGTGCGACAGATCAAAGGTTAGTAAATAAAATATTTGCTGATCAAATCGGCAAAACCATCGAAGTTTACATTGACGACATAGTCGTCAAGAGCCAGAAGAGAGAGAATTAACTCCGTGACCTCACTGAAGTATTTTCGATCCTAAGGCATTATAACATTAAACTCAATCCGAAAAATGCCATTTTGGGGTAGAGTTAGGAAAGTTCCTCGGACATATTGTCAGCTAAAGAGGAATTGAAGCAAATCCAGAGAAGATAAAGGCTATCCTCGATCTCGGAGAGCCTACCAACATCAAGCAAGTTCAAAAGTTGACGGGGTGCTTGGCTTCCCTTAACAGGTTCATCTCAAGGTTGGGTGATAACAGCAGACTGATGAGGGTCATAATTGCATCTTTTTGCATCCATTTCTCTATGGTTTTTGATGTTCTTATGTTCATATTTGACCCTAATATGATATATATTGTGCATTTAACCCTTTTTGGCTAGAAAGTTGTGATTGTAGGTGAAAACGAGCAAAACGAGAAAGAAATGAGCAAGTTTGAGAAAAGTCCAAAATTTTGGAGTTGAGCCAATTTGTGCAATTGATGTCCCATGTTGAAGAGCTTGAAGAGAGGGTCACAACGCAAGAGGAATCGAGTCAATCGGAGTTTTAGAACTCAAGATATGACAAAAACGAGGAAAGTCGAGCATAAACAAAGCTAATGACTCAAATTGGCAGGACCTCCTCTTAAATCGGTAGGACACGACTTGGAGTCGCGCGCCCACAGCCTGGATCGGTAGCTCAGGGCCCGCGCACGTGGCCGCACGACTTCGATCGGCAGCTAACACGTTGGTGATCGACAGTTATGCAACTCGCGCGACCTGGCTGCCGAGTGTGATCGGCAGCCAACACGTTGAAGCGCGGCAGGATTGCAACACGCACGACTAGGCACACGATCAAGGTCGGCAGGCACTAAGCTCAAGATCGGCAGCAGTTCAAAATTTCAAAAATTTCAGGGCACTTTGGACTAAACATTGTGGGCACTATAAATACCTCAAGGATTAGATTCTCAAGGAATGATCTTCATTATTCCAAGTTCTTAGATTAGTTTAGAGAGAGAATTAGGTAGTTACTTAGTGGGTTCTTAATTTGATTCAATCTTCTTTCTTCCATAACTTTTGATTCGTCCATCGGATTTTGGATCTGTTTATTCCTGCATACTCGTAGTGATTAGAGAATCATTCCTGCAGTTCTTTTTGTATTTTGAGCTTTGGATCAAGACTTAGCATTTTTTGAGGTTTGTAGATTGTATTCAATTTCTCTACCTATGATAAGTTTTCCTTTAATTCTCTTGTATTAGTTAATATTCATGATGTTTAGAAAGTTAATTGTAGATTTTCATTACCAATTAGCCATGGGCTAATTCCTTGTTGCATGGTTGTATGAATACTATGATGAATTTAGTCTCTTGTTAATCCTATGCATGAATTAGTGATCTTGATGGATTAGTTCTCTTATTAATGACTTGTATGAATGTTTGAGATGTTTAATTGGATTGTATGGTTTATATGTTTTAGCAATGAAATGAGAATTGAGCTATAAGAACTTTATGCATACCAAGTGTTTAATATTTGGCTTGTATGATCAATGAGAATTGCATATTAGCCTAGACCTCTTAATTGGAGTGTTGGAAGTTGTAGAGAGATCTAGACATCCAATAGAGCTCTTACCTTGTGTTGTAGAGAGATCTAGACACTAGTTGGCTTGACTAAGACACCGAGAGACCTTTTGAATGCTAGGATGGATATGACACTAAAGAAACTATGGTAGGATTACTTCCATGCACACACACCACTCTTGCTCACTTCTTTGAGGTGATACTTAGGATTTACTATTTCTTGTTGATTTTGTTGATAAAAAACATGATCTTTTTCTTGCTTTCCTAGCTATCCACCTTTGTGAACACTCAATACTTGCTTGATATCGCATCGTTTCCCTGTGTTTGATATTTAACTTGGTTAACTTGCCACGACAACAACGACCACGTACACTTGCATGGAAATCATACACGATTTTGGCAAACACAAACAATTCTTCAACACAATCGGGAAGAACAAATTTTCTTGGAACATGGAGAGACAGTTGGCGTTCATAAGGTTGAAAGAGTACCTCGCTAAATACCAAATTCTCTCCAAACCTGTATCAGGTGAAAAATTGTATCTATATCTAACAGCATCAGAGTCAGCTCTCAGTGTAGTTCTTGTTCTAGCTGAGGGACAACAACACCTGATCATTTATTCAGTGAGTCAAGTACTTCATGACGCTGAGCTACGCTATACTCCGCTGGAAAAATTGGCTTATGCACTAGTAATGAGTGTGAGGAAATTGAGACCATACTTTTTTACCATCCTGTAGAAGTTCTCACTACTCTTCCACTCAGGCAAGTGCTGCACAGGCCAGATACCAATGGGAGATTGCTCAAATGGTCATTGGAGATAGCCTAATACGGGGTCACGTATGTACCACGTACGGTGATCAAGGGTCAAGCATTAGCAGATTTCATTGTGGAACTAATGTTTCCAATTAGCCCAACGAAATTGAATCATCCCCCGTGGAAGCTGTATGTGGATGGCTCCTCCACGAGTACAAGTTCGGGGGTAGGAATAGTGTTAATTGGTCAGGATAGTCAATCATTTACCAATGCAGTGTGTTTTAACTTCCAAACAACTAATAACGAGATGTAATACGAAGCATTGGTTGGTGGACTTGAGCTCGCAATGGCTGTAGGAGTCAGAACATTACACATTTTTATGGATTCTCTTCTGGTTGTAAACTAAATGAAAGGCGAGTATGAAGCTAGAGGTGAACAAATGGAGTAGTATCAAGACTTAGTGATTGAGATGTGCGAGAAGTTCGAGCAAGTCTTTATCGAACAAATACATCGCGAACAAAACTCTCAGGCTGATGCTCTCTCTAACCTTGCACCTTCAGAAGGATCAGCAGACTTCTCAAATATCAAACTAACAAGATTAGCAAATCTGTCAATTAATAGACATATGGTGGCAACTGTGGAGGAGCTTGAGGATAATTGGATGACATCCATCATCGCTTATCTTCAAATTGGAGCACTTCCAAAAGATCGAACAAAAGCTTGATAGTTGGAAATGCGTGCTGCGAGATATGTTCTTTTAGGAGATCAGCTCTAAGGTGTATCACACGAGAACAAGGGAGGAGAGTCTTAACTGAGATCCACGATGGTGTTTGTGGAAACGATGAGACAAGGATATTTCTAGCCCACCTTGAGGAAAGACATCATAGTTAATGCGAAGGCATGCCACCAATGTCAAATTCATGGACCGAATATCAAACTCGCCCTAGAGTAACTTACTTCTATGTATAGTCCATGACCTTTCGCTCAATGGGGGATAGATATCATCGGTCCATTACCAACTGCTCATGGTGGCCTAAAGTTTGCTGTTGTTGCCGTTGATTACTTCCCTAAGTGGGCAGAAGCGGAACCTTTGAGCAAGATTGATCAAAGTTAGATGATCAAATTTATATGGAAAAATATAATCTGTAGGTTCGGGCTTCCGCAAGAAATAATGGACAATGGTAAGCAATTCGATGGCTCTGAGCTAAGAGATTTTTGTGACAATTGGAAGATCAGAAAAATATTCTCAACACCTTATCATCCCCAGACGAATGGCTAAGTTGAGGTAATTAACAAAATATTGAAGCGGACTTTGAAGGCCAAACTCGAAGAGAGGAATGGAAAATGGGCAAGCGAGCTTCCAAATGTCTTGTGGGCTTACAAAAGAACCACAAGAAATTCGAAGTAAGAAACCCCTTTTGCCCTAGCATTTGGTACTGAAGCAGTCATTCCATCCGAAGTAGCAGTGCCGAGTCATAGAACTTCACAAGAGTTTGGGGAAGAGAACGATATAGCAAGGAGAATTGACCTTGATATGATTGAAGAGAGATGATTGGCCTCAGCTCACAAAAATGCTACATACAAGCAGCAGTCGGAGAAATACTTCAATTTAAAAGTAAAGAATAGGAAATTCAGAGTGGGTAAGCTAGTCCTCAAGAAGACAAATTATGTAACCAAGGGTGTATTTGGATCGAACTGGGAGGGCCCATTTAGAGTAACGAAATGCTTGTCTAGCGGAGCATACGAACTCGAGCACCCAGATGGCACTCAAGACCAATACCCTTGGAACACTGCTCTCCTGAAGAAGTATTTTCAGTAGAATAGAAATATCTTGAAGCCCTAGAGGGCATGTATTTTTATTCACTGTTATTAATGTAAAAGTATTTACCTTTACAGAATAAGGTTCAACATATCTCTCGCTAGCTTTTTACAAGTTAGTGAGCTCCAAGTATCTTGTGCGAACTCTTTTGAGTAGTGAGATGCAAGACGTATCACTTTAACTAGTGAAATCTTCAACCAACGCGAACTTGATAATGGTTGAAGCCAAAGTTGCTCAAGCTAAACGAAAGGCGAGCTAATTATCTTGCAAAATCATTTTAGAGTGAGGCACATCGGATTCAACTCGACAAATAAGACTGACAAGAATAATCCATCAAAAATAAAGTACCTTGACGAGCTAATGATCTCTCAATACGGGCAAAATTTCTATTACAGCAAGCAAAATATTTGCAACAATATAGATGTACATAATGATGCAGACATAACATAAGTTCAACCATCAGAAGAAAACGTCGAAATAGATGGAATTCAAATATCAAAGGGAAGGTAGATGTTCAAAATACATCAAGAAAAAATAAGACTCAAAGTCTAAAGACTAAAAAGTAAAGGAAGTAAAGTAACAAATCAAATCAAAAGATGCCATATAAGGATCAACATCGATGAACGAATAGTCGTTGTGCAGGGCAGAAATGACTTCAAGATTAGTATGAGTAGTTCCGCTAGACGGGTCAATGATAGCAGGTGCAACAATACTCGGAACAACGTCGAGATCAGAAATATCTTTAGCTTGAACGGTGGAGTTTTGCTGAACAGTGTCAACTTGATCACCCTCCATCTCTTCCACACCATCATCTTTTTCTTCATCAAATTCAGGAATGTCTTGTCCCGGAAACAGAAGTTTGTCTCGATCGGGATACCAACTTAAATCAATGTCAAGTTCAGTCTGAAGATCAAGAATGCGCAAAAAAAAAACACGAGTGGAGAGGGTATCGAGTTGCGTAAGCTTTGAAACGATCTGCAAAAGCCTCTATGGGAAGACGTGCACGAGATGCAACTTGGATAGCATCTGCAAAGGCAAGATAGTACGAAGATCGACCAAAGAGCAAAGGATCCTTAGTGGGATCTTCATCTTTAGTCTCAACCTAATCGTGCAGTTGCTTGAGTTTCTGAGTGGTTTCATCTAGTTCCTTCTGGAGAACATCAAACTTATTTTGCAGCTCATCTATCTCTTTCGATCTTTCCAGCTTTACGAACTCAACATCTGATTCGGCTATTTTCTTTTCTTTAATTGCTATACGTCGAAGGCCCTCCATTTCAACAACCTCCTTTTTCAAGCGTGCCTCCATCTCTTTAGCTGAAGATTTCTCGGCCTCACTTTTAATCACAAAATCTTTCATCGTAGAATAAGACTCGAAAAGCCCTTTGTTAGCCCTATCGATAAGTTCCAAAGACTTCTTCTCGCACTATTTCAGAACTTTCAATTCTACTTCCATAGCTCTGAAATCGTCAAGCTCATCATCCCTTTCGGTTATTGCTTGACTAGTCAAGACAGCAGCATGGAGAGTGAACATCTGAGCGGTGAGCAAAATATTATTCCCACAACTTTCTTTGACGACATCTTCAAGTTCATGGGTCCAAGCTCGAGGAATATCGAAAATAGTCCGACACAGATGACATGGTAGTTGTAATACCCGGATTAATTAAATTCAAGTATATTATTTTAGTCTAGGAGTTTTAATTTCAGCTTTAATTTTGTGGTTCTTTTATTTGGAAATTAAGTTTTAGAATCAAAATTTTGGGCTTTTGCTTAAGAATTGAATTAAAATTTATTTGGATTGATGAGTGTTTAAAGATTTAGGACTAATAATTAAAATAGAATTTTATGGATTAGTGTGTGTTTTAAGTGGAGGAAATTGTTATTTAGTTAAAAGGGAGGTCTTATCCGATAACTTGAGGAAGGGAATAAATTGTTTTAATTATTTTTTTTATGAGATGTTATGGGTTATTTTCAAAGGTTGGGAGACGTTTTATTTGTCATGCAATAAAGCCAATTAATATGAGCAGTCCTACTTAAATGACATTCACTATAAGGGTCAACACATGGGATTGTTACGTGTGATTTTCAATGGGAGTAACAGATGTAGTGGGAAATAATGATTAGTAACCGACATATGATAGGTGGGAGATTAAGTGTTTTTATTATTAATTTCAACCACTGGGCAGAGAGTGACTTTGGGAAAGAAAAGAAAAGGTTTTTAGTATAGGCAGGCGTGATTATTTGTTTAAGGAAAAAGAAAAACAAGACTTCCTTTCAGTGCTTTCTTGGGCAAGATTTTCTGTGTTGTTAAGTTAAAAAATAAACACATACATAGCAGCTTCTAGGGAGGTTCGGTCGATATTAAGGGAAGAAGTATTTGGAGTAGCGAATTAAAGATCGAGGATTAGGCATCGTTCGTTGTACGTACACAAAGTTATTTACAAATTATTCCAACAAATCAATGGTGGGGGTTAGTATATTATGTTCATTCTTAAATTTTTGGTGATGTATATGTTTGTGCATGTTACTTGTCGTTTAACCAAACCGGTGTGCACGCCGTTTACCATTTTATGATTTTCGTGGGGTATCACCAATGCATGTATATTTACTTGCAATTATACGGGTGTGCAACTCAGGGTCTCGCGAGGGGTCCTGAGGGGGTATCACAACTAGAAAGTGAAAAGTTCAGAAAGATATAAATCTGTGTGAAAATATCGTTAATACGCGTGTGCTATTCGAGACCGTAAAAGTTGTCTCAGAGGGGTATCACATATAAAAGTGACGGTATATTTTGTGCCTACATACTTTGTGTCCCTTTTGTTTAATTGTGAACATGTATGACCTCCAATGAGTGTATTTTTCCACTCACCCTTTCTTATAAAATTTTATTAACAGGTTTCAAAGAATGACGGGTTGTGGCAAAAAACGGTGACGTGGTCGATTATATTAAATAAATAATAGTATTTAAATTTATTTAATAAAGGTTTTCGGATGAACTTCTTGAATTTATGTGATAGATTTTTGTGTATTTTTCTTGTAGCATGACTTTGAGACTCTAAGTTGCGATGTGAGACTACTGTTATTATTTCATGACTACAACGTTTTAAGTGTTCTTGTGAAAATTTTTATTATGTGTCCTTTGTGTACAGAGGGAAACTTTGCATGGCCATGTGATTGAGAATGCCAAGTTAAATGCACGTGACCTGTTTAAGACTTGGAAATGTTACTTTTGTTAACTTAGACAATTTAATCCTTTAATTATTTTTCCAAAAAATTTCACAATATTTAAAATAATTAAGGTTTGTATTTTTCAAAGTCAAACAATGATTTTCTAACCACAATTATGGTTTGAATCTAAAGATCAAAAATTAAGAATTTAGTTTTAAAGATTTAACCTTGTAACTTTTTTTTTTCAGTTGACACTTGGTTCCTTGCAACTCTTTTATTATATGTTGTATCATTTACTAAATTATTATTTTTTGGTTAAACATTTGACTGATAACATTTTAAATTCAGTGGCATATAAGCAGTTTGCAAATTGGCCGTTTGACTTCTTAATTTAATTTTTACTTTTAAATTGTCCTATAAGTTTTATCTTAGAAATTAAGAACTTTTTTTTATATAAGAATAGTTCACGCCTTAAATTATTTTATATCAAACTCTTTAATTTATAATTTGAACTTTTTGAAAAATGGGGGGTGACAGTGTGGTATCAGAGTGGGTATACGTTCTTGTAGACTCGCTAAAAATTATTTATTTTACTTGATGTATTGGAAAAATTAGTTTGTTTAATATGTTGTTCAAAAATATTTTTTTTTTTGAAAAGATCACGTCCACCACCACCTCCCGCTACAAACCTCAAGGTATGAAAAGTTTTAATTTTCAGAAGTATATGATTTCACTTGCAAAATTATGATTGCATCGCATGCAAATTCTAAAAGATTAAAGTTAAAGTGCAGTATAGTTGCAAGTGTGAATTTATGAAAATATTTACAAAGATTTTATGAAAAGTTTTAAAATGATAAATTTATGATGTTTTTGAAAATTCATGTACGTACCGACGACTTAGTAGAATTTGGGAAATAGTGATTTGCCTTGAAGTGTTCTTGGGAGTATGTAAGCAAATTTTGAGGACGAAATTTATTTAAGGTGGGTAGATTGTAATACCCGGATTAATTAAATTCAAGTATATTATTTAGTGTAGGAGTTTTAATCTCGCCTTTAATTTTGTGGTTCTTTTATTTGGGAATTAAGTTTTAGAATCAAAATTTTGGGCTTTTGCTTAAGAATTGAATTAAAATTTATTTGGATTGATGAGTGTTTAAAGATTTAGGACTAATAATTAAAATAGAATTTTATGGATTAGTGTGTGTTTTAAGTGGAGGAAATTGTTATTTAGTTAAAATGGAGGTATTATACGATAACTTGAGGAAAGGAATAAATTGTTTTAATTGTTTTTTTTATGAGATGTTATGGGTTATTTTCAAAGGTTGGGAGACGTTTTATTTTTCATGCAATAAAGCCAATTAATATGAGCAGTCCTACTTAAATGACATTCACTATAAGGGTCAACACATGGGATTGTTACGTGTGATTTTCAATGGGAGTAACAGATGTAGTGGGAAATAAAGATTAGTAACCGACATATGATAGGTGGGAGATGAGGTATTTTTATTATTAATTTCAACCACTGGGCAGAGAGTGACTTTGGTAAAGAAAAGAAAAGGTTTTTAGTATAGGCAGGCGTGATTATTTGTTTAAGAAAAAGAAAAACAAGACTTCCTTTCAGTGCTTTCTTGGGCAAGATTTTCTGTGTTGTTAAGTTAAAAAATAAACACATACATAGCAGCTGCTAGGGAGATTCGGTCGATATTAAGAGAAGAAGTATTTGGAGTAGCAAATTAAAGATCGAGGATTAGGCGTCGTTCGTTGTACGTACACTAAGTTATTTACAAATTATTCCTACAAATCAAAGGTGGGGGTTAGTATATTAAATTCATTCTTAAATTTTTGGTGATGTATATGTTTGTGCATGTTACATGTCGTTTAACCAAACCGGTGTGCACGTTGTTTATCATTTTATGATTTTCGTGGGGTATCACCAATGCATGTATATTTACTTGCAATTATACGGGTGTGCTACTCAGGGTCTCGTGAGAGGTCCTGAGGGGGTATCACAATTAGAAAGTGAAAAGTTCAGAACGATATAAATCTGTGTGAAAATATCCTTAGTACGTGTGTGCTATTCTAGACCGTAAAAGTTGTCTCAGAGGGGTATCACATATAAAAGTGGCGGTATATTTTGTGCCTACATACTTTGTGTCCCTTTTGTTTAATTGTGAACATGCATGACCTCCACTGAGTGTATTTTTCCACTCACCCTTTCTTTATGAAATTTCATTAACAGGTTTCCAAGAATGACGGGTTGTGGAAAGAAACGATGACGTGGTCGATTATCTTAAATAAATATTAGTATTTAAATTTATTTAATAAAGGTTTTGGGACGAGCTTCTTGAATTTATGTGATAGATTTGTGTGTATTTTTCTTGTAGCATGTAATTGAATTTTAGACTCTAAGTTGCGATGTGAGACTACTGTTATTATTTCATGACTACAACGTTTTAAGTGTTCTTGTGAAAATATTTATTATGTGACCTTTTGTGTACAGAGGGAAACTTTGCATGGCTATGTGATTGAGAAAGCCAAGTTAAATGCACGTGGCCTGTTTAAGACTTGGAAATGTTACTTTTGTTAACTTAGACAATTTAATCCTTTAATTATTTTTTCAAAAAATTTCACAATATTTAAAATAATTAAGGTTTGTATTTTTCAAAGTCAAACAATGATTTTCTAACCACAATTATGGTTTGAATCTAAAGGCCAAAAATTAAGAATTTAGTTTTAAAGATTTAGCCTTGTAACTTTTTTTTTTCAATTGACACTAGGTTCCTTGCAACTCTTTTATTATATGTTGTATCATTTACTAAATTATTATTTTTTGGTTAAACATTTGACTGATAACATTTTAAATTCAGTGGCATATAAGCAGTTTGCAAATTGGCCGTTTGACTTCTTAATTTAATTTTTACTTTTAAATAGTCCTATAATTTTATCTTAGAAATTAAGAACTTTTTTTTATATAAAAATAGTTCACGCCTTAAATTATTTTTTATCAAACTTTTTAATTATAATTTGAACTTTTTGAAAAATGGGGCGTGACAGTGGTTCTCGACTAGTTGAAGCCCATTTTGAAGTTGTTGGGACAATCTGAGTGTTTTGATTAGATCCCAAAACCCTGATGAATTTGCCTAAGTATAGTTGTTCAGGATAAAATAGTTCAGGATAGTTAGGTTAGAAATTCAGTACAGGTGGACCATGCTAAAGAATAAAGAATATTGGAGTCGACCCAATTTACTGAAGTCTGAAGTGTAAACCATCCTGAAGGAGTCAGTCAGTCTTGCTGAAGATTGTCTGTTCTGAAGCTGAAGATCGAAGCCTGCTGATTCATCCTGAAGTACCATTGGCTGATGTTTCTACTGAGTACACTAAGCATACTCAGGACAGAAGTCAGTCAGTGAAGAGTAAGTGTCACCTATCAGGCTGTGCTGAATGCACATAGGACCTGACTTAGGCCTTAGTTCAGTTCACCTGAATCATGTAAGTCCGAAGCAAAAAGGTAACACATACTGAGCTGAATAACCGATCAGGCTGTGATGAATGCACATAGGTCCTGACTAAGGCCGTGGTTCAGATCACCTGAATCATGTAAGTCCAAAGCAAAAGGTTATTTATGCTATGGGACAAGAGACAAAAAGAATGTCAGTTAGACTCCATTAAGACACACGTTCAGACTGAGTTATTAACAAGAGACTCAGAGCATTGAATGTACGAGGAAGGACAAATGTCTGAAGGTCAACTAGCCGTTATAGCGGAGAGCCAATGATCTTTCGACACGCATGCACGGAGTCTGCGCAGCATTTAATGCGGCATTTAATGCGTCTCAAAAAGTTGCAGGTGATGTGACAACTTGCCAGAATAAGCATGGCGGGTAGGTCAAACAGTATTTCTAGCCTGCAATCTACCTAAAATAGGAAAGATTTGATTTGATCTCCTCCAACGGATCTATTTTGAATCTTGCCTATAAATATGGAGAACCTTGCACCCATTCAAGGTTAACGGGAAATTTCCAAGAGAAAACTCTCAAGAATCCAAGAACTCAAAGCATATCATAAACAACACTCTGCAATTAAATTTCCCTAGTGTAGTAGTAGGATTCACTCTGTATTTGCTTAGATCGATAGCTCTATTATTTAGCATTGTTTTGTATTGCTAGAGCTATCTTAGTTGGAAACCAGAATACCAAACCACTCAAGGTGTGAGATCGGTTGGTTAGAAGGACTGGGACTTGTAAAACTCCCAGGGGTCAGTTCCTAAGAGAGGAAGTTTGCTACTAGTGTCCCTTGGCACGTAAAACCCAAGTACCTATCCTCAGGGTTTTGAGGATAGCTTCCTATTAAATCAGGTCGTGGACGTAGGAGTTGGTTATCTCCGAACCACGTTAAAAAGTCCCCTGTGTGCTGATTTACTGTTCTGTTCAGGATCATAACTGTCATCATATTAAAACTGAACATACTGCATTGTTTTTAACCTCAGGACTGAATCAATCATCCTGAATCTGAATACTGTGCACTCAGCCTTAACCACCAATTTACTAAGCAACTCAGAGAAAACATTTTCAGAGACTAAAACGAGTAGAATCTAAGGGCTCACTTTTCGAAAGTACTCTGGCTCACTGAGATAGTGGTCCAACTGACTCGCTTCCGAGCAGTCAGTAGGTTTGTTATCTCTACTGAGCTTCCGAGCACATTACTCACACTCAGTTTATCTGACTCGTTACTGAACCGTCCCTGCTGCCCCTGTGGACCTTCAGCATACTGAGTACTTCAGGGAATCCTGACTGAGTGCGTTAGAGCATTTTTCTGAGTCTTTCAGAAAAATCTGACATTAGTGTATTCCCCCCATACACTGATTTAACTCGTTTCGGGACCAACAGAAGTCATAAAATCCAACAGCATCGAGGGACGAGGAGGATCTTGAGCAGAAAGCCTATATGAAAATGTGATATGTTTTAAAGATGATTTCATGTAAAAAAATTCAAAGCTTGAGATAAATAAAGAGGGTTTCCACGTTACCTCTACACTAAATCGGGGTCAGACCCAAGGACACTCTTTTGCAAAGGCTTTGTCCCCAATGAGGAGGGAGCATCGGTAGAGATAGGAAGTGCAGGACTCTTTCCCTTATCTAAGTGTGTTGCTTGAAGAGGCAAATCTCCCACATTAATAACTTCCATGGGATCCGGGGACGGTTCACGATTTCTTTTTTCACCCACTTGAGATGATGAATCGAGGCGAGTAGAGGCTAAAACTACCACTTGAGATGATGAATCGAGGCGAGTAGAAGAGTCTTCAAGTAGCACGTCTTCAGGTGTCACGATCCTCATAACCTCTGTCACTATACAAGGAGCACAGTGATCAGGTTTTTTCTTAGGCGGACCCCTGGCACTTCTTTTCCCCTTGCTTTTGGGTTTAGCAATACCCATTTGTGTGCAGAAATCTAGAATGTCTTCCATTAATTCTCGAGGGCAAGAGTGGAAGATGGGAAAGTCGCCTAAAATGATAGGAGCAAAAGTGATGAAGGAAGGAAGTCAAATTTGACTAAGAAGAACCAACCCATCACATAAGTAGATGTCATGAAAAACATCAAAACACTTACAAGGATCACGTCGGAGGTGATTCGGATAGCAGAACAATCTCGAGTCTAGTCTAGCAGAGCGGACGTTGAGGTTACTCACAAGTCTCTCTTCTTTAGGGAGCATATATATTTTTTCCAGTACCACCCTAAAGTCGAAAGGGAGATCGACCTCACTAGGAGAAGGATAACCTGCAATGAGGAGTAATTAGAACAGTACTCATTGAAAAAGAGTGATAAAAAATTCTACCTGATGATTTTAGTTTTGGAACCACGGGGATGTCAAGCTCGACTCTGTCAGAAAACTGCACATTCTTCCAACTACCGGAAACCCAAAACCACTTTCGACTATCCAGTCTAGGATGGTGAAGCACAACCTCTATAACTCGTTTTCTATGACGAGGCTTCAAGTAGATGCCACCATATCATCCCTTTTCCGAAGTCAATATATATAGATAAGTAAGCTCTCTCGCATTAGGAAGTCGCTATAATCGAAGCTTCCCAAATATGATCAGAGTGCTTATGAGGTAATACAAAGACTTGGTCATCAGCTGTATGGGGGAAATTCTCCAATACCTTAGCACATGTGTGATGGACGGATGAAAAGGAAAGCGAAGGTCCGCTTCCATCATATCAAATGTAACTGCAACCATTCCCGAAGGTGGTTGATCTGTTCTCTCACTTGGGTAATGAACATAATAGTGAAAGTCACTTGGAATATCCCATTTTTCACGCCTAGAGTTGAGCTCGTGTTGAGTCACAATACTTAAATAGTATTCAAATGCGAACGAGTCACATTTGGTCAGATATACAATTGAGTGCGAGGCACCGTTATATATGAGTGGTTATCCAGATACTCGTGGAATGAGAAACTCAACGGAGGGCCAGCTATCTCATCAACAAATTGTTTCCACAACAACCATGCTCGCTCGATGTCGCGATCGATAGCGGAAGATTTATCTCTAGACGCACTTTCTGTCGAATTAGAATTATAGTCATCCAGAATCTTCCTTAAAATGGATGAGATAATCGAAGCTTTCCCCATCGACGTCAGTACTACAGTATCAAACTCGTCGTCCATGTCGTGAAGACGATTCAGGAAAGAGCGACCCACATTGTGCGAAGGTCCAACCTCGTTATCAACTCGTTTAGAGACTCTTCGAGACATGACTTTATAATCAAAGACATGAGCTGGAACACATGCTTGGATGTTCACACACTTTCTTATCATATGTATATAAATACGTATATAACTTTTAGTATGGATATAGGAGGAAGTAAATGTCTTTACCTGTTAATGTGACGGAGGACGATAAACAATGCACACCACTAGTTATTGAGGATGAGTATCGCCGTTCCGTCGTAAGCCCGGGGGGTGTTGGATGGAGATGGCGGAAAGTGGATGATTCGCACTCAATGACCGTTTATATCGGAGATGAGGATCACCAATGATAGCCATCACGAACAGAGAAACGGGTGATGATGTGTAGATAAATGAGAAATTGAATCTGAGGACCACCGTTGTTAAACCCGGAACACGAATGAAGAGAACCTACGTGGACCTTCTTTATTAGAGTTTGTATGCTGCTGAAGACGCAAGGGACGGCGCAGGGGTACCGCAGTCCACCTGCAGCCGTAAAAGCCCGATGCGTTCGTCGGAGGATGACGATTAGAAATCACCAGTTTTCATCCGTGCACTGAAGAGTAGAATAGAAAGCAGCGAATGTGTTGTGAATATATCTTCTCGGATGAAGAAAAAAGAATAATATATATATATATATATATATATATATATGTGGGAAGAAACACGGGCTGAAATTTTTACTGAATTCAAAAGATTTATTTTCCTTGTTTGGGAAGTCAACATATGCAACTAAAACAGAAAAAATATATGAAAGAGGGAAAAGCTAATGTACATGCACACCCTATTTTGGAAGGCATGGTTTGTTTCCTAAGAGATTTGACTGTTGGCAGACGTCAAGCAGGAAAAGAAAAAAAAAATAAGAGAGCCCGCCACTTGATTATGATTATGATTATGGAGTTTAGCAGTTTTAAAATTTTGAATTCGTGAAAAGGAAAATGACAAGCCACATCTTCTTGTGATATATGGAAGTTATATGTTCCTTATTTCTAGGAAATCAATAAGTCATGACTGCATATTGTATTTATAAGTAAGAAAGGAAACAAGTAGACAGATCTGCGATAAGATTGGAATATATACATATATGTATATATTTTGGCGAGAGGCAGGATTGCTTTCCACTTTGTAAGGGATTTACTCCCTATTTGAGGGTTATTCGGCTATAAAGAAAAATAATTCACGAAAAGGTGAAAATTTTGGCGGACGGAAGATAAAGAAGGGAAATTTTTTTACCGTGCCAACTTGGGACAAAATCAATTCCCGCGATTATGTGATACGAGATTATATATATATAAAGAAAAGGGAAGTCGCAGGTTTGGTTACGGGAGATAGCAGGTTGGCATATATGCATAATCTTAGTCAACATATACGGCTAAAAAAAAGAAAAAAAAAGAAGTGTATGACGTATGTGTGATGGAAGGTGGCAAACAAGTTTCCCAAAATCCAGGAGATAATGCATATGACATTTGAATATTAGAAAGCAGCAATTGCATTGGGCCATTTGATTTCCCAACAAAATGATCAAGGCCAATTTTAATTAAGGTCCGTATATTAATTATGGACTTTTGGGTGTTTGGTTAATTTATTTCTACATAAAAGTTGGGTCAATTTAATTGTTAAATTAATTTGGCGACTACAACATCCTGCTTATATCCACTGGCTCGTTGATTAGGGTCATAATTGCATCTTTTTGCATCCATTTCTATATGGTTTTGATGTGCATATGTTCATATTTAACCCTAAAATTATGTACTTTGTGCATTTAACCCTTTTTGGCTAGAAAGTTGTGATTATAGGTGGAAAGGAGCAAAACGAGGAAGAAACGAGCAAGTTTGAGAAATTCTGGAATTCTGGAGTTGAGCCAACTGGTGCAATTGATGTCCCATGTTGAAGAGCTTAAAGAAAGGGTCGCAACGGAAAAAGAATCGAGTCAATCGGAGCTCTAGAACTCAAGATATGACAAAAACGAGGAAGTCGCACATCTTCTGGCTGTGCTCGGCAGAAGTGGATCAAGGCATAACATTCACACTAGCCCCAAGATCACATAAAGCCTTGATACTATTGCTCCCTTCAATATGACAATCCAAAACAAAGATACCCAGATCTTTGAGTTTTTTTAGGAAGATGCTTCATGATAAGCTTGCTACTCTCTTGAGTGAGTTTGACAATATCGGACTCCTTTTTCTTCTTCTTCGACATGAGATCCTTCAAAAATCTTGTATACGTCGGCATGTGCTCAATAGCCTCTTTGAAAGGCATATTAGCATACATTTTTGTGAACAAATCAAGAAATTTCTTGAGCCTCTCATGAAGTTTGTTTTTCACTCACTTGGAAACTTCCACCTTTTCTTTCTCAACCACCAACCCTTCTTCCACCTTTCTTTCCTCACCCCCTATTTTAACTTTCCCTTTCTTTTTAACTTCTTTCTCCATCACCCTCTCTTCTACCCTCAAGATTTTCTCATCACTCTTCACCAACTTAACACTCTCACAACAAAATGCTTCCTCCAATATCTCATCATGAAACAATTTCAAAGGATCATTCCCTACCGCCTCCCTCGCAAACTCCATACAAGAAATAGAATTGCAATGCTCACGAGGATTAATTTCGGTTGTAGAAGGGAATTTACCTTTATTGACTTGTGGACTTAAGGACGAAGCAATTTGCCCCAGTTGATATTCCAAGATCTTAATTTGATTTGCTTGTGAATTGTACAAGTCATCAACCCTTTTGTTCGTTTCACTATTCATCTTCCTAAATTCCACTTCAAAACTGTCCATCTTGTTCAAAATCAATTGCAAGGTGTCTTCAATGCTCCCCTTACCCTCATTATTTGGCGGCTTAGACCCCGGATCAATCCCGGGTGGCAATTGAATTGCCCCCTTAGGATTGGAATATGAAAAGTTCTCATGCCTACTATTAGGGTTGTAAGGAGGGTTGCTTTGATTCGGACACAGACTCCCTAGTTGTCTAAAAGGTGGAGCAACATATGACCTTTGATTATTTTGGAAAGAATTGTTGTATTGAGGACGACCCATGTAATTCACTTCTTCTTGAGTAGAGGTAGTAGGAGAAGGAATACTCTCGACAACACTTACTTGCATAGGAGCTGGAGCTTGGTTTTGGTTTTGGCCTCCATAGACCAAATTCCACACATTTGTCAATTTTGCCTCAAGAAGTGCAACTCGATCACCTGTTCCACTATTGTAATTTCTTTGAAATGCATCGTTTGCAGCTATGTTCTCGATGATCTCATTCACTTGACGAATGGTCTTCGTCTAAACCGAGCCTCCGGCACAAGAATTCAAGTAATTCTTGTCTCCTTCATGCAATCCTATGGTAAATGTCAAAAGAATATCTTCATCCCTCAAACCATGTTGAGGACAAGCCAACAACAAGGTTTGGTACCTCTCCCAAGCACTAGATATGGTTTATCTTGCCTTTTGTCGAAAATTCTTTATCTCTTCCCTCGCCTTTAGCATCTTTGATGGAGGGTAGAATTTCTTGAGAAATTATGAACTCAACTCCTCCCATGTAGCTGCCTTCGGATTCATAGATCGAATCCATGTCTTAGCTCTCCTGGTCAATGTAAAATTGAAGAAACAGAGCTTCTTCTCATTATCTGACATCCCTTTATACTTGATCGTGTCATATAACTCCATGAAGTTATTCAGATGAGAATTTGGATCTTCTTGATCACTCGATCCTTCAAAAGGAGATTCTTTTAACAACTTCAAGAGATTCGTATTAAGCTCAAACTTCTCAGCATCTATCGGTGGTCTCTCAATACCATCATAATGCTCATTAACCCTTGACTCAAAGTAGTCTCGGAGTAATGGTTCATTGTTTTAAAGTGGGTTTACGATTTGTGGTCTTTGATGTTGGGGTTGTGGTAGGTATGGATAATAAGGATAGTTATGTGGTGGTGGTGGATAATATGGTTGGTTTATTGGGTAATTTGGGTAGTTGGGATATTGAGGTGGGTAGTATGGTTGATTAGGTTGTGGATAAGGTTGATATTGACGTGGTATATGTTGTGGTTGTGGAACCTCCCTTTGAGCTAAGTGATCCTCACCTTGATGCACTTGTCCTCTTAATGGTTCCTCTTCTCTAATCTCATCTCGAGCTTCATTCATTTGATTCTCCATGTTCTCTCGATTCAATCTAGCTTCTCTTCTTCTTCTACGTAGGCTCGTTTCAAGGTTTAAATCAAAGGGTAGTAAATCTCCTCCTTTCCTTCTCGTGTGCATATACCTACAAGGAAACAAGTATCAAACCCTCACAATAGTAACCAATCAAAAATAAAAGAAATAACAAACAACCAAACAAACAAGCCGTCTCCCCAGCAACGGCGCCAAAAACTTATTCAATGAAAATGTGTCCATACGCAAGTGTACGTGATCGTTATATTGTCGTAGCAAGATTGACCAAGTTTAATATTTATCGAACACAGGGAGATGGGGATTTGTAAGGAAAATTGTTGTTTCAATTGGCTAACTAACAAAGCAATAAAGGGGAAAGGTATCTAATGTCTACTAATGCGTCAAAGAAGTAAACTACCTATCACCTTGGGTTGCAAAGTGACTAGTGTACTATCCTATGTTTCACATGGTGAGGTATCACTTTTTCATGCAATGAGGTATTGTACAATCAATCGGCTAGCCACTCTAACATGCACAAAGGTCTCCCTAGATACACATTAGAGCCTCTAATTGTTCTTCCAATTCATTAAGGATAATTCTCACTATCTTAGGAATTTTATCAAACACTTGGCATGCATTGGCCTAATAACAAGAAGATTTAGGAAAATAGCTCTACTTTCGTATTAGACTAACTCCCTAATGGCCCTTATGATCAACTACACATGCAAAACATTCATACAATCCATCAATGCAGAGAATTGATCACACAACAACTCATAGCATTCAAAAGATCAACATAATCACCACATTACTCCATAGGAGTCATACACCAACACATAAAGGAATTAGCCCATGGATAATTTGGTGAACATAAGAACAATTAATCTAAAATCAATCATCATTTTGCAAGAGATGTAAAGAGAATTACCTATTACAATGAAATTGAAAAGATACAAATTTACCTCTACAAGATATCTAGCAATCCGACATTGTAAATTAAAATCCAACCTGTAGAAACATAGCTCTAGTCGAAACGAGAATGCAGGAATAAACGGATCAACGATCAAAGCGGTAGATCAAAATTTATCGACGAAATCGTAAGAAGAAATCTTAAAAACCCAACTAGTAACTACCTCTCTCTAATCTAAGAATCTAACTATGATTATGAACTAATGTGACTTGGGATGCCTTGAAAATCTGATCCTTGGAGTATTTATAGTGCCCACAATGCTTGGTCCAAAATGCTCTTCATTGAACGTGCGAAAAGACGAAACCGCCCTCGAAATTGGGACCAATCGAGCCATCGAACGAGTGCAATCCTGTGGCTACACGAGTCTGGCTCGTGTGGTCACTCGTGTGAGCCTACCTCGCCCGAACCAGAGAATTGTCACACGAGTTCGGGCTTGTGGTTGCACGAGCTAGGCTTGGCTGCGCACGAGCCCGACTTTGACTCATCCGATCGATCCTTAACTTCCTCGTTTTCTTCATATATTGAGTTCTAGAGCTCCGATTGACTCGATTCTTTTTCTGTTGCCACCCTCTCTTCGAACCCTTCGACATGGTATATCATTTTTCTCCATTGGATCAACTCACAATTTCTAGACTTTTACAAACTTGCTCGTCTCTTGCCGATTTTTATCATTTTCACTATAAAACGTAACTTTCTAGCCAGAAAGGTTAAATGCACAAAGTATATCATTTTAGGGTCCAATATGAACATAAACACATCAAAACCATAGAGAAATAGTTGCAAAAACATGCAATTATGACCCTAATCAGTTAGTGAAGACGTCAATGAGAGGAGGACTCCTAAAAAGGAGAAGAGTATTGCTCTTAAAGCCACTTTAGAACCTGAGGCTTCATCCCGGTTCCTGAAGGAGTTGAGCAAGGATGTGCTTGCTGAAGAATACAACCTCATGGCCACGCAGTTCGAAAAGTTCAATTCCAGATTTGGAAGGTATAAGAAATTTTACAATAATAATAGGGACAGACATAGATATTTCAGCCCCATGAGAGAAGAGAGAATGGGTTCTGATTCCAGACATGATCGAGAGGATCCTGAGCGCTATAGAGATGAGAGGAGCTCAGGAAGTAGGGATGATTGGGATCTCAGAAGATCGAGCTCCAAACCTAAGAGGAGCTCAGGGAATAGGAGAGAGCCTAAGACCAAAAGGCACACTGACTCAAAATCTTATGTAGGTGATGCAGATCAGTGTTATCACTGCAAAAAGATTGGGCACTATAAGTATGATTGCCCAGAGCTCAGTGTCTGTGAGAGGGAGGACAGAAGAGAGAAGAGGGATTTGAGAGCGTCAGATCGTAAAATGATGATTGCTGAGGAAAGCTCAGAATCTGATGGTCCAAGACGATGCTCCCCTGATCTTTTTTCTAATGAGGAGTATGACGACCTTTGCCTTATTGCAAATGATGAGGTATGTTCTTCTGACTTTTCTTCTGATCACGCACCTGAGTTTAGCTCAGATTCAGCAAGAGAACTTGACCTTCAACTCTTCTTAGAGCAATTGATGGCCGTCTTCTCAAGGCTGCAGGAGATGCATGCTCACATAGTGGATGAGAATATAAGGCTTAGTGTTGAGAATTCTAGGCTTGATGAGTAAGTAGCGCTATGGGATGCTGAGGATGCTCTTATCTCAGTGAGGTTGATTCAGGAACTCGAAAGAGTCAGGACTGAGTCAACTGAACGTGTAGGACCTACTGAAAGCTCCCTTACTGAGTCACTAACCAAGCAGAAAATGAGTTGGTCGCACTCAGGGCCAAGTATGAGGAACTCTCCCCTCAGCATAAGCACCTGATTGAACGAGAGGTGTTCATGACCAAAAAATGGATAAGATGAACCGGCTAGCCCAAGCAGTTGAAACGATCAATATCTACAAGAAAACTGATACATCTAAATAGGGGTTGGGCTTCAACCCCTTAAAGACCTCTCAGGGTCAACCTGAAACTGCTTCAGGAAGTAGTTCTAAGGTGGTGCTTGTCATGGCCCAGTCTGGTGACAAAGGCAAGAGTATGGCTCACCAGGCTAGTGGCTCAGGAAAGGAAAAGAAGCCCGCTGAACATGTCAGGCAACTGACTGGGACATCCACGTCAAAACCTCAGGGAAAGGCTCAGTTGTCTCATCAGGCACCTAGGAACTCAGGCCGGGGTAGACCTCAGACTCAGCTTAGGAATACTCAGGTCAGAGGGCCTCAGGCAGGGCACAGGATTTATCAGCGGCAGCCAACTCCAGATAGGAGAGGGCCAAATCGGCTAGTTCCTAAATGGCACAGGAATCCTGATATCCACAACTCTTAGATCAGACCTCAAGTGCCTAGAGGTCAGAGAAGAGCAACCCCTTCTTATCAGGCACTTATGCCTACTGCACCCAGGCCAGAGAGAAACAGGAGGCCAGCCCCCAAAAGAAAATTTAGGGCTCCTGTGACTCAGACTGACACCCACACATCCTCAACTTCCAAGGCATCCAGGAAGAAGAGAACGGTGTATGTTAATGTTTTAGGGAGACGGATCTACACTTCTGATGTAGTCAGAATTGTAATGCAAATCTTGATCTCGAAGGGTACAGTTAACACAATAGGACCTAACATTAGATGGGTACCTAAAGCCTGATTCTTTTAAGATGACTGCGGGCTACAAGAAGAAGGAGGAGAATCCAAAAAGACGGTCTGGTACTTAGATTCAGGATGTTCAAGATACATGACTGGCTTCCAGGATCTCCTTCAGGACTACATAGCTCAGGAGGGCCCACAGATAACCTTTGGTGATAACTTTAAGGGTTTCACCAGAGGGTTTGCCACTCTTGTTGTTGGTTTAGTGTGTGTGCACAATGTGTCCTACGTGAAATGACTTAGACATAACTTGCTATCTGTCAGTCAGTTTTGTGACAGAGGTTTTTGTGTAGAATTCTCATCTAACATATGTCTCGTTAGGGACAAATCTATGCTGCATGTTTTGTTCTCAGGAATAAGGAGAGAAAATGTATATTTTACTGACTTCAAGAGCAGCTCAATTGCTAAAAGTTCCTCGAAAGTCAGTTGGTTGTGGCATAAGCGCCTGGACCATTTGAACTTCAAGATCATTAATAAAATCTCATGACTTTCTCTTGTTGAAGGTCTACCTAATGAAGTTTTTAGCAAAGACCATATATGTAGAGCTTGTTAGAAAGGCAAGCAGATCAAAGTATCATTTAAGGAGAAAGAAGCCTTCTCTACTGACAGAATACTGAGCAGGGTCAAAACATAGTCAAGGTCATATCAAATAGAGGAACTAAATTTATTAACTCTTATATATCTGATTATTGTACTACAAATGGTATTGCTCATGAAACTTGTGCAGCCAGAACTCCTCAGTAGAATGGAGTTGCTTAAAGAAGAAACAGGACCCTAAAAGAAGCTGCCAGGACCGTGCTGGCTGAGTCAGGACTGCCCAAGAAGTATTGGATTGAGGCAATCATACTGCCTACTACACTCATAATTGCTCAATGCTGAACAAGTGATTAGGGTCATAATTGCATCATTTGGCATCCATTTCTATATAGTTTTGATGAGTTTATGTTCATATTTGACCCTAAAATGCTATACATTTTGCTATTGACCCCGTGTTGGCTAGAAAGTGTTTTGTAGTGAAAAACTAGCAAAAAACGAGGAGTTCATGAATATGATGAAGAAGACGAGGTAATCCGAGCATGTGGAGAAGTTCAAATGACTAAAGGGAAGACCCTAGGAGGCACGGATGAGAAATCGGATGGAAAATGAAGAAAACGGAAATCGGACGTCGAAAAGTACTCGAAGTCGCGCGCCTAGAAAGCATGAGTCGCTCGTCCACCAGGCCGAGACCGCACGCATAGGCGTTTGCATTGCAGGTCTCGCGTGAAGGTAGATTTCCAGATTTTTAGGGGCAGTTTCCTCTTTTGCTCGTTTTAATGAAGGGTATTATGGTCTATGCATGGGGAGTACGATATATACTTGAAGCATCAGATTTCCAAGGACAATTCTACACAATTTTATTCATTTTCCTAGATTCTCAATTAGATTAGGGAGTTAAGAGAAGTTACTAAGTGGGTTCTTAGATTTTCTTAGTCTTCAATCTTCAATTACTTTTAATCTACCCGTTGGATCGATGATCCGTTTGTTGCTTTAGCTTAGTTGTGATTAGAGCTACTTTTCTACAGTTCGATTTTGCATTTTGATTTCCGGATTGCAAGTTTGATTTTAAGGTAGTAGATAGCACTTTCAATTCCATTGTTCTTGGTAAGAATTTTTTAATCTCTCTTTATTTTAGTCTTGATAATGATGTTAGATAGCTTAATTGTTGCTTTGATGATTCAATTAGCCAGAGGCTAATTTCTATATGCATTTGTGTATGAATCCTATGTAGTAGTTTGGTAATCCTATCAATCCTATAAATGCTTTGTGATATTGAATGATTAATTCTCTTAATTGATGTTATGAATGAATGTTTAACATTGCCAATTGGATTTTTAGAGCCCTAATGGATTAACAAGACATGAGAATTGAGCTTATTCATGAAAACTCTTTATTGAATGTTGTGCATGCTAGGTATTTGATGAAATTCCCTTAGGTCAACGAGAATTGTCTAAGAGATTAGTCACCTCAATTAGGATATTAAGTGTCATTAGGGAGGCGTAGACATATTGACAAAGCTAATTGCTTAATTGATCATTCAATTGAACTTGCATGATTAGGAGAGATACGAACCAAATTAATCATTGGAGGATTACACTAATGCATGTTTCCACTCTTGCTCACTTTGATAAAAGGTGATAGGTAGACTTTCTAATTTTGTCAAGAATAGTAGATAAATACCAAAGCCTTTTATTGCTTTCTTAGTTTTGATTCTCAAACAACGATCTTACTTTACATTGCCCAGTTTCCCTGTGTTCGATATTAATACTTGGTCGTCTTGCCATGTCTACAACTACCACGTGCACTTGCATGAGACACGAAATTGGCAAACAACAAGCAACATGCACATACCCCACATAAAACATGGAACAAAAGGAAGCCTCATATTTCCTATTTCCATATTTTGGTTGCAAGTGTTTCATCCTAAACAATTGAAAAGACCAGCTAAAAGCCTTTGATAGCAAATCTGACGAAGGGATATTCTTGGGATATTTCTCAGTTAGTAAAGCTTTTAGGGTCTACAACTGCCGGAATCTTATTGTAGAAGAAACACCACATGTTGTGTTTGATAAGTCTGCATCTTAGCATAGGAAGCAGGATCTGAGTCCTGACACTGAGGAGGTTGCCAGAAGGATAACCAGACTGAGCCTGAAGAAGCATCCTGAATCGAAGATCAATCTTGTGCATGCTCCCATGGGATGGGATGATGATGATGAGGATCAGGACAATGCTCAAGCCAACCCTCAGGAAGCCACAACCTCAGAGAATATTGAGTCTCAGATGGAGGCATAGACTTAACCTAAGGTAAGGACTGTCAGTGATGATGCTTCTAAACTGGAAACAATTACTGAGTCCCACACTTTAGAGGGAACCATTGTCCCTAATACTAAGAACCCTTCTGGAAGTGACTCAGTCTGCCATTCTTTTGTTCTCTTGAGGGAACATCAGGATCTGCCCCAGACCAAAGAACATGGATGACAAATCACTCAGTGGACAATATCATTGGAGATATTATTGAGGGACTCAGGACCACGAGGTTCCATGGCAAGGGCTCTCTGTTCTGTTGTTTCCTATATGATCAGGAACCTAAGAACGTTGAGGAAACTCTTGCTGACTCGAACTGGATCTTATCCATGCAGGAGGAACTGAATCAGTTTGAGAGGAATCAGGTTTGGGAATTAGTTGATAGACCTAAATGTCAACACGTTATTGGCACCAAGTCGGTCTTCAAGAACAAGAGAGATGAGAAGAATGTTGTTGTCAGGAACAAGGCCAGGCTGGTGGCTAAGGGTTACTCTTAGTCTGAGTGAATAGACTATGATGAGACCTTTGCTCCAGTAGCAAGATTGGAAGCAATCAAATTGTTCTTGGTGTTGATGTTTGCCTAATGTTGTGCAATATGTTGCAACATTATTCGGCAACATCAGAATTTGCCCTTTACTCCTAAACTCTAACTCCGATTATTTGATGTTGTCTTTCAATATTTAAACATGCAGGTTGAAGACCAAGTCCGAAAAGGTCAGGCAGTTGCATTTTTAGAGTGAGTATTGGAAGACATCTGGGCGGTTATCAAGCAGTTACAAGCTAGTGGAGATTAGTTGAAAGGAAGACTCTAGATCCCTCTACCATGATCTAGATTGTTGAGCTTGCATCTCACGGTGCCTATAAATAAAGGATGCATGGGAAGCACAAATCAAGGGAAGGAAAACATGATCCAGTCAAACACGTCTAGGTCTAGGGTTTTTTTTCATCACGTTGTTTGATAGCTAGTGCGCTTCACAATTGTATTATTTAATAGTTATTTACACTTTGCTATACAAAACCATCTATAGAGTTTGAATATCCTAGAGATTCGTTAGAAATACAAGTCCATAGATTGTATTTAAGGGGTATGTTCGCTCGTGTAGATCTCATTTGTCAAATCTGATTATTTATTTGTAATCACTATTCTTATTAGTGAAATTTTGTCCCGCGGCACTCATACACTAATTATAGTGTATGAAAAATTTTGAATTCCGTTTGCAATTTCTGTTTAAGTCTTCCGCTGTGTATATGTTGTCTAAATTGTTCTAATATTCTTGACAACATTGTGCAAAACAGAATGAACACTCACGCACCCACACTTTTACTTGGCACCAGAGCCAATTCTAAATACACTTAGATTAGATCCTGTGTCTGTTAGTGTGTTTTAGCATCGTTTTTAGCAATGGAATATCTATTAACCTAAGAACTTAAGCATCCATTTTTAGACAGTAGTAATTATGCTTACCGGAAACCTAAAATGAGGATGTACATCAAATCTTTTCATGAATATGAATGGAGAAGTGTTTTGTCTGGGTAAAATCAACCTCGAACTCCAGCTGATGATGACAATGAGTCAAGAATCAAAAGAGAGCTAGATTGGACGAATGAAGAAGTAACCTTATCAAGTTACAATTCGAATGCCCTCAATGCCATCTTTACATCTACAGATGTATCAATGGTCAAAATTATTTTGAATTGTATCTCTGCAAAGGATGCTTGGAATCGATTACAAGAGCATTGTGAAGGATCGGAGAGTGTTCGAAAGACAAAGCTTCGGATGCTAGGGACCAAGTTTGAGAATCTTAGGATGAAGGAAGATGAAGACCTTTCATCATATAACGAGAGAATCACTGAGATATCCAACGAAGCTCATTCACTTGGTGATCCCATATCCAACACAAGGTTAGTACACAAAATATTACGTACAGTTTCTAAGCGTTTTGATGCTAAAATATCCAACACAAGGATTACTTGCTAATTTGATTAGTATTAGTCAATTATGGGATGATGATCTACATGTTAAATACGATAAGAATTCATGTTATGTATTGAACAAAGATGATATTTGTATCATGACTGCTCATAGATCTGTTGATAATTGTTATCTAACTGAATCAAACAAAACTTGCAATAGTACAAAATCTGATGAAAATGTTTTATGGCATTTAAGACTTGGACATGCTCACTATAGAAATATTAGAGGGAGTAAATGGTCTTTTATACTTTGACTTAATAAGCTTAGAGCATGTGGTCCATGTTAAAAAGGTAAACAAGTCAAAATGATTCATAAAATGTTGCCACAATGTTCCACAACACACTGTCTTGAACTTCTTTATATGGATCTTATTGGTCCAATGGAAACTTATAGTATAGGTGGTAAATGATACTCATTTGTTGTAGTTGATGATTACTATAGATATACTTGGATTGAATTTCTAAAAGAAAAATCTGATACTTTTTCTACCTTCAAAACTCTTTACAAAAGATTCAAAAATGTTTTCAACTCAAAGAAGAATAGTTTTCATAAAAAG
The DNA here is from genome assembly GCA_026898435.1 of Prunella vulgaris. Taxonomy (NCBI): domain Eukaryota; kingdom Viridiplantae; phylum Streptophyta; class Magnoliopsida; order Lamiales; family Lamiaceae; genus Prunella; species Prunella vulgaris. The sequence goes on along the minus strand of JAPKLY010000383.1, from coordinate 83,201 downwards.
ATTCAATTTTTTTTTCAAAACATGTTTTCAACTATGTTAATGGAAGGGAGTTTGAGAATAGTTCATTCACTGAATTTTGTGAGAGTAAAGGAATTTTTCAAGAGTTTTCTTTACCTAAAACACCATAACAAAATGGTATTGCTGAAAGGAAAAATCGAACTCTACAAGAAATTGCTAGAGTTATGCTTTTGTCAAAACATCTTTCTAAGAAATTTTTGGCTGAAGCAACACTACATGTCATATAATTAATAGAGTCTATATTCGATCTGGATCTTCAAAGTCTCTTTATGAAATTCTAAATAACAAGAAACCAAATTTAACTACTTTAATGTTTATAGTTGTATTTGTTATATTCTTAATGATAGAGATCAATTGCATAAGTTTGATTCTAAAAGTGATAAAAGATTCTACCTAGGCTATTCTAGAAATAGTAAAGCCTATAAAATTTAAAATCTAAGGACTAACACTGTGCACGAATCTGTTAATGTAGTCTTTGAAGATTTTTCTAGTCTTGCAGGACCAAGTGTTGAAGATGATGTTATTGACCTTATTGAAATTCAAACTCGTAATTCGAATTTTGATTAAAGAAAAAATGTTTCTTCAAATGCTCCAACATCTGAAACAACATTGCCTGAAAAGACAGAATATCAAGGAATTTCGAATGAGTTTGTCTGGGTAAAATCAACCTCGAACTCCAGCTGATGATGACAATGAGTTAAGAATCAAAAGAGACCTAGATTGGACGAATGAAGAAGTAACCTTAGCAAGTTACAATACGAACGCCCTCAATGCCATCTTTACATCTACAGATGTATCAATGGTCAAAATTATTTTGAATTGTATCTCTGCAAAGGATGCTTGGAATCGATTACAAGAGCATTGTGAAGGATCAGAGAGTGTTCGAAATACAAAGCTTCGGATGCTAGGGACCAAGTTTGAGAATCTTAGGATGAAAGAAGATGAAGACCTTTCATCATATAACACTGAAGGTGCAACCTGAAAAACCTAGAAGGAGTCCTGAAGCTGCGTAGAAGTCATCCTAAAGAGACCACTGATTCTGACCTTACTGAATAAACTAAGCATGCTCAGGGAAGTCTTTATCAGTAAGGGCAAAAGTAACCTTGATCAGGCAGAATGTCTTACTGAGGTTCTTAAGTCCTGACTTGGGCTTAATATCAGTTAACATGGTACTTGTAAGTCCTGAGACCCAAAGGTTACACGTGTTAATGGAAGTTTGAAGAAGCAAAAGGAATGTCAGTGTCACCAACATAAGACAAACATTTATTCTGAGTAAAGAACGAGAAACTCAGAGTCATAAATGTACGAGGATCAGTAAAGTCAAAGCCGACAAACTAGCCATTGGACAAACGACCAGTAAGAAGGCGACACGTATGTACGGAGACTGAACGTATGTAATGCTTCTCAGAGGTGCAGGCGGTGGATCGTATCTTTGCCATACTAGGTATGGGTTTTGTTAGACAAGGACAACCAAATCTGCACCTACCCAAAATAGAAGGGTTTGAAACGGATCTCTTCCAACGGATCTATTTCAAACCCTCCTATAAATACAGAAGACATTGCTCCCATTCAAGGCTAACGGGAAATTTCCAAGAGAAAGCTCTCAAGATTCCAAACACTCAAAGCATATTTGAAACAACACAATGAAACCTTAAATTTCCCTAATGTGGTAATAGGAAACAACACTCTGAAACCTTAAGTCTTCCGATGTGTATAAGTTATCTAAAGTGTTCTAATATTCTTGACAACATTGTTTAAAACAGAATGAACACTCACGCACCCACACTTTTACTTGGAACCAGAGCCAATTCTAAATACACTTAGATTAGATCCTGTGTCTGTTAGTGTGTTTTAGCATCGTTTTTAGCAATGGAATATCCATTAAACTCATAACTTAAGCATCCATTTTTAGACGGTAGTAATTATGCTTACCGGAAACCTAAAATGAGAATGTACATCAAATCTATTCATGAACATGAATGGAGAAGTGTTTTGTGTGGGTAAAATCAACCTCGAACTCCAGCTGATGATGACAATGAGTCAAGAATCAAAAGAGAGCTAGATTGGACGAATGAAGAAGTAACCTTAGCAAGTTACAATTCGAACGCCCTCAATGCCATCTTTACATCTACAGATGTATCAATGGTCAAAATTATTTTGAATTGTATCTCTGCAAAGGATGCTTGGAATCGATTACAAGAGCATTGTGAAGGATCGGAGAGTGTTCGAAAGACAAAGCTTCGGATGCTAGGGACCAAGTTTGAGAATCTTAGGATGAAAGAAGTTGAAGACGTTTCATCATATAACGAGAGAATCACTGAGATATACAACGAAGCTCATTCACTTGGTGATCCCATATCCAACACAAGGTTAGTACACAAAATATTACATACATTTTCTAAGCGTTTTGATGCTAAAATATGTGCTATAGAAGAAACAAAAGATACGAATTCTACGAGTCAAAATGAGCTCATAAGTATATTGAAAACTTATTAAAGGAATTTTACTCAAAAAGAAGAGTCTTCAAATGATAAAAAGGTTTTAGTTTTCAAAGGTAAATCTTCGTCTAATGGTTAAAAATCTCCATTTGTTACTAAAGTAGATTCGGATACTGATGTTGTTAATTTATGTTCCAACACTTTTGACGATATTGTTATTTTAAACAAGCAGTTTAACTTATTTTTAAAGAATAAAGCTGATAGGTTAAAAATAGAAGTCAACCGAAACTGAAGATCAATAATACTCAACAAATGTCAGATCAAAGAAATAGGTCTAACCAACCTAGGTAGTTTAACAGTAGTAATAAATAAAGATATGATCTTGAATATAGAAAAATTGTTAATGTGATGCATGTATTGGCTATGGTCATTATGCAAATGAATGTGCTAATACAAAGTTGAGAAAAAGACTTAGTTTAATGCTACACTAAGTGATGAATCTGAAGATAAAAATGGTTCTAAAATTAATGACGAATATGCTTTTTCTGCTAAAATTGAGTATGATGATACTTTTGATGATCATCTGGATTATTATTATTCTGATGATGTAACAAATGTTCCAACATTTGAGACAACATTAGATGATAACATTCCAGATGTGAACTATTTTATGAGTTGATTTGTGGAGACAAGTATATCTTCATTAGGTCACAAGGATTGTGAAGGAAATTGTCAAAGGTTAGCCAGAGAAATTAAATCTCAAAATCAGGTTCTCAAATCCTTGGGCTTAGATAATTCTGACTTGAGGGATTCACTAATCAAGATGGAAGGAATTCTCGCTCATAAGGATGTAGAGATTGATAAGCTAAGAGACAAGTTAAAACATTCAACCTTAAGTTTCCAAAAATTCACCAAAGTTGCTGAAAAGTTAGATGATACCTTGATGATGGAAAACTCAGGTAAGATAGGTCTTGGCTATGGTAAGAACTCTTCTAAACACTCAATGCATGATAATCATATAGAGTTTGTAAGGTTATAAGTTAAACATCCTATTAATGACTCAAAATAAAAAAATTCAATCTAAATTTAGAAGAGATTTTGTATGTCATTACTGTTCTGGAAAATGTCATATACGTCCATATTGCTTGAAATTAAAAAGAGATCTTAAATCTAAGCAAATGTTGCAAAAAATGTCATATAATTCTGAACAACATATCTCAAAATCTTCTTGGAAATACGAATCAAACATGTCATGTAATGTAGTATATACATCTTTGAATGCATATGTTCCTGGTTCTTGGTATTTCGATAGTGGTTGTTCTATACATATGACTGAAAACATTGATATCTTAAAAGATTATAATCCTTGTAATGATGGACATGTTATTTATGGAGGTGGTGCAAAAGGAAAAGTAGTTGGTAAAGGAACATTAAATGTTTCAGGTTTTCCAAAATTGAAAAATGTTTTGCATGTAGAAGGATTACTTGCTAATTTAATTTGTATTAGTCAATTATGGGATGATGATCTACATGTTAAGTATGATAAGAATTCATGTTAACAAAGATGATAATTGTATCATGACTGGTCATAGATCTGTTGATAATTGTTATCTAACTGAATCAAACAAAACTTGCAATAGTGCAAAATCTGATGAAAATATTTTATGGCATCTAAAACTTGGACATGCTCACTATAGAAATATTAGAGGGAGTAAATGGTCTTGTTGGGACAATCTGAGTATTTTGATTAGATCCCAAAACCCCTGATGAATTTGCCTAAGTATAGCTGTTCAGGATAAAATAGTTCAGGATAGTTAGGTTAGAGATTCAGTACAGGAAGACCATGCTGAAGACTGAAGAATATTGGAGTCGACCCAATTTACTGAAGTCTGAAGTGTAAACCATCCTGAAGGAGTCAGTCAGTCTCGCTGAAGATTGTCTGTTCTGAAGCTGAAGATCGAAGCCTGCTGATTCATCCTGAAGCCAATCCTGAAGTACCATTGGCTGATGTTTCTACTGAGTACACTAAGCATACTCAGGACAGAAGTCAGTCAGTGAAGAGTAAGTGTCACCTATCAGGCTGTGCTGAATGCACATAGGATCTGACTTAGGCCTTGGTTCAGTTCACCTGAATCCTGTAAGTCCAAAGCAAAAAGGTAACACATACTGAGCTGAATAACATATCAGGTTGTGCTGAATGCACATAGGCCCTGACTCAGGCTGTGGTTCAGATCACCTGAATCATGTAAGTTCAAAGCAAAAGGTTATTTATGCTATGGGACAAGAGACAAAAAGAATGTCAGTAAGACTCCATTAAGACACACGTTCAGACTTAGTTATTAACAAGAGACTCAGAGCATTGAATGTACGAGGAAGGAGAAATGTCTGAAGGACAGCTAGCCGTTATAGCGGAGAGACAATGATCTTTCGACACGCATGCACGGAGTCTGCGCAGCATTTAATGCTGCATTTAATGCATCTCAAAAAGTTGCAGGTGATGTGACAACTTGCCAGAATAAGCATGGCGGGTAGGTCAAATAGTATTTCTAGCCTGCAATCTACCTAAAATAGGAAAGATTTGATTTGATCTCCTCCAACGGATCTATTTTGAATCTTGCCTATAAATATGGAGAACCTTGCACCCATTCAAGCTTAACGGGAAATTTCCAAGAGAAAACTCTCAAGAATCCAAGAACACAAAGCATATCATAAACAACACTCTGCAATTAAATTTCCCTAGTGTTGTAGTAGGATTCACTCTGTATTTGCTTAGATCGATAGCTCTATTATTTAGCATTGTTTTGTATTGCTAGAGTTATCTTAGTTGGAAACCTGAATACCAAACCACTCAAGGTGTGAGATCGGTTGGTTAGAAGGACTGGGACTTGTAAAACGCCAGGGGTCAGTTCCTAAGAGAGGAAGTTGGCTACTCGTGTCCCTTGGCACGTAAAACCCAAGTACCTATCCTCAGGGTTTTGAGGATAGCTTCCTGTTAAATCAGGTCGTGGACGTAGGAGTTGGTTATCTCCGAACCACGTTAAAAAGTCCCTTGTGTGCTGATTTACTGTTCTGTTCAGGATCATAACTGTCATCATATTAAACTGAACATATTGCACTTGTTTTAACTTCAGGACTGAATCAATCATCCTGAATCTGAATACTGTGCACTCAGCCTTAACCACCAATTTACTAAGCAACTCAGAGAAAACGTTTTCAGAAACTAAAACGAGTAGAATCTAAGGGCTCACTTTCCGCATGTACTCTGACTCACTGACATAGTAGTCCAACTGACTCGCTTCCGAGCAGTCAGTAGGTTTGTTATCTCTACTGAGCCTCCGAGCACATTACTCACACTCAGTTTATCTGACTCGTTACTGAACCGTCCCTGCTGCCCCTGTGGACCTTCAGCGTACTGAGTACTTCAGGGAATCCTGACTGAGTGCGTTAGAGCATTTTTCTGAGTCTTTCAGAAAAATCTGACATCAGTGTATTCCCCCCATACACTGATTTAACTCGTTTTGGGACCAACAAGTGGTATCAGAGCAGTGGTTCAAAAGATCACTGACTTTGCTTACCAACTGTTTCTGAGGAGAAACTTTTGGTGGTCTACTGAACTGATCTTGTTTCTGAAAAACTGCATATCATGGCATCCGGTTCTAAACGCCTAGAGGGCAACCTTCCTGAATTCTCTATTGACAATTATGACTATTGGAAATTCAGGGTACTCGCACATCTTTACTCTATCCATGATCAGATGCCTCAGGTGATCAAGCATGGTCCGATCAGATTTATGAGGAATCTTCAGACGTCCTGGCCTGTTGCTGGCAATGTCCCTGTTCCAGCCGCCGGAGATGAAGAAGTGGAGAGGTCTGCGCTTAATTCTGATCAGATTAAGCAAATTGGACTGGATAATGTTGCCAAGAACATTATACTCCACACCGTTTCTTAAGAGAACTCGGTCAGGCTTATGCATCTGAGGACAGCTAAGGAGATCTGGGATACCTTGAGGGAGATGAGTGAAGGATCAGAAAAGATCATGGAGAACAAGAGAGATCTTGCTATCAGGAAGTTTGAGGCCTTCAAGATGCTAGAGGGAGAGTCCATCGATCAGATGGAAGCTCGGTTCATTAAGATGATGAACGAGCTAGCAACCCTTGGGAAGGAGTTTCCGAAGAGGGAGGTGTCTTCTAAGATCCTAAACTGTCTCCCTGAAAGATGGGACACAGGAGTAATTTTGTTGAAAAACACTCAGGACCTTACAAACATCACTCACTCTCACCTATTCTCAGAGTTAAAGGCTCTGGAATTTGACCTCGATAAGAGGAAGAAGATGGGTGTTGTCAGTGAGGAAGTTAGTGAGGAGAAGACATCTGAAAAGGAAAAGAGCGTGGCTCTTAAAGCTACTCCTGAGCCTGAGGCTGGATCTGGCTCCAAGTCTCTGAAAGACATGAACAATGATGAGCTAGCCTTGGAGTACAGCCTGATGGCACGGCGATTCGAGAAACTGAACTCTCGTTTTGGCAGGTATAAGAAATTTTATACTGACACCCGTGATCGCAGGTACTCCAGCCCCAGGAGATCTAGCCCCCGGAGAGAAGAAAGAAGAGGTTCAGATTCCAAGAGGGATCGCAATGAGCCTGAGCGATGCAGAGATGAAAAGAGGAGAGAGGATGAACCCAGAAGATCCAGCTCCAAACCTGAAAGATCATCAGGGAGCAGGAGGGAATCATCTGATAAAAGGTACACTGACAAGAAGCTTTCTTCTGATGTAGATCAGTGCTACCACTGCAAAAAGACCGGACATTATCAGTATGATTGTCCGGAGCTCAGTGCTCGTGAGCGAGAAGATCGGAGAGCCAAAAGAGAGCTCAGGGCTTCAGACCGGAGAGCGTTGCTTGCTGAGGACTCCTCAGATTCAGATGGCCCTGGACGCCGGTCTCCTGAACTCTTTTCAGATGAGGAGTATGATGACCTCTGCCTGATGGCAGATGATGAGGTATGTTCTTCTGCCTCTTCTCCTGATCACGCACCTGAGTTTAGCTCAGATTCAGCAGGAGAACTCGACCTTCAGCTCGCCCTAGAGCAATTGATGGTTGACTTCTCAAGGTTGCAGGAGACTCATACTCACACAGTGGATGTGAACGCACAACTGAGTGAGAAGAACGATCGGTTAACTGAGTCTCTCAGAGTAAGAGATACTGAGGAAGCCCTCAGATTAGTACATCTTCAGGAGGAGCTACTTCATGCTAGGAATAAGCATGATGAAGCTCCACTGGAGGTAGAAAGACTGAAGGGTGTAATCAGCTCGCTGATTGAGACTCGTGATACTGACTTGTTCCTTGCTCAGGAACAACTGATAATTGAGCGAACTGCTCTAAGAATGATGCTCGAAACTGAGTGGCAAGCTCGCCTTTGTGCTGAGCAAACTGCTTGGGATCTTGAGCTGATCTCAAAAGAGAAAGCTCATTCAGAATTGGTGCTTCAATACACCACTGAAATTGAGGCCCTGAAAGAAACCAATGGGCATCTTGAAGTCAAGCTGAAGAAGTTATACACGTCTACCCAAGTGGTTGATGAGTTGACAAATTTCTCTCAGCTGACTGATGGTGCTAAAGCTGGGTTAGGCTATGATGCCACAAAAGACCCAAAGGGCAAGAAGAAGAGAGGTGCTTCAGGGAGCAACTCTCAGAAAAGGTTTGTTCCTGCCCTAATTGATGACAAGAGCTTAAGTGTTGCTCATCTGAATAAAGGCAAAGGGAAGGAGAAAATGCCTGCTGAACTTGTCAGGCAAAGGACAGAGAAACCAAGACAAAAACCTTAGGAAAAGGTCAAAGTCTCTCATCCTGAGTCTAGGAAGACAGACCAAGGGAACTCCAAGGCCCAGCCTAGGAATCCTCAAACTGGGAAAAATTTTGTTCCTAGCACTTCTCAGGCCCAGCTTAGAAATGTTCAGAACAGAAGGAACTTAGGACGAAGGAGACCTCAGGCAGGACCTAGGACTACTGAGGTTCAGACTCCTCAGAAAGGGCACAGAGCCTATCAGGAGCGTCCCAATTCTCTAAGAAGAAAGACAAACCAGGTGGCTTCTGAAAGGCAACGGAGACCTGACTCCGATAACACTCAGGCCAGACCTCATGTGCCAAGAGGTCAGGCCCGAGCTGCTCCTGCTCAGGACAGACTTCAGCCCAATGCACCCAGGCCAAGGAGGAACAGGAGGCCCACCCCCAGAAATCAATATAGGGCTCCTGTATCTCAGGCTGACACCCATACACCCTCAACTTCCCAGGCACAAAGGAAGAAGAGAACTGTGTATGTTGACATTTCAGGGAAATAGGTCTACACTTCTGATGCTGTCAGAATTGTCAGACAAATCTGGATCCCGAAGGGTATGGCTGACTCAGTAGGACCCAATACTAGATGGGTACCTGAGGCCTGATTCTTTTCAGGTCGCTGCGGGCTACAAGAAGAAGAAGGAGGATCTGATGAAGGACTGGTACTTGGACTCAGGATGTTCCAGGCACATGACCGGATTTCGTGATCTCCTTCAGGATTATGTAGCTCAAGAAGGCCCGCAGGTAACCTTTGGTGATAACTCTAAGGGTTTCACCAGAGGATTCGGAACCCTTGTTATTAACTCTGTCCGTGTAATGAATGTATCATATGTTGAAGGACTGAGACATAACTTGCTCTCGGTTAGTCAGTTTTGTGACCGAGGATATAGTGTAGAATTTACATCTAATATGAGTCTTGTGAAGGACAAATCTACACTGCAGGTTCTGATTACAGGTGTCAGGAGGGGCAATGTATATTTTGCTGACTTCAAGAGCAGCCCTCCTGAAACCTGTCTGGTCGCTAAGAGCTCCTCTGAGCTCAGTTGGCTTTGGCATAAACGTCTGAGTCACTTAAACTTTTAGATTATTAACAAAATCTCTAGACTTTCTCTTGTAGATGGTCTGCCTAATGAAGTTTTTAGCAAAGACCACGTGTGTGGAGCGTGTCAGGAAGACAAGCAAACCAAAGCCTCATTCAAGGTGAAGGAAGCCTTCTCTACTGACAGAGTGCTTCAGCTCCTGCACATGGATCTCTTTGGTCCAGTAACTCCTGTCAGCATAAATGGTAGGAAATATACCGTTGTTGTTGTTGATGACTATTCCAGGTACACATGGGTTATTTTCTTGCTGAATAAAAAGGAGACACAGGTCAAGCTTCCAGAGTTACTCAAGCAATTGAGTACTGAACAGGGTCAGAGCATTGTCAGGATTCGATCAGATCGAGGAACCGAGTTTATAAACTCTATTATAACTGACTTTTGTACTAACCATGGTATAGCTCATGAGACTTCTGTAGCTAGGACCCCTCAGCAGAATGGGGTAGCTGAAAGAAGGAATCGAACCCTGAAGGAAGCTGCCAGGACCATGTTGGCTGAATCAGGACTGCCCAAGAAGTACTGGGCTGAAGCAATCAACACTGCTTGCTACACTCAGAACCGATCTATGCTGAACAAACAACATGCTCAGACACCCTATGAAACTTGGAACAAAAGGAAACCTCGCATCTCTTATTTCCATATTTTTGGGTGCAAGTGTTTCATCCTGAACAATGGGAAAGACCAGGTGAAAGCCTTTGATAGCAAATCTAATGAGGGAGTTTTCTTAGGATACTCATCAGTCAGTAAAGCTTTCAGGGTGTATAACTGTCGGACCCTTTGTGTGGAGGAAACACCTCATGTTGTGTTTGATGAGACTGCATCAGTGCATAGGAAACAGGTTCCAAGTCCTGATACTGAGGAAATTACCAAAAGGGTAACAAGGCTGAGTCTGAAGAATCCTGAATTCAAGATCAAACTCGTCAGTGCTCCCAAGGGATGGGATGATGATGATGAAGATCAGGATGGACTTCAGGCCAACCCTCAGCAAGTCCCTGCCTCAGAAAATGTTGAGTCTCAGACGGAAGGACAGACTCAACCTGAGGCACGTAATGTCGGTGATGATGCTTCTGCACCTGAGACAGTTACTGAGTCCAACACTGTAGGGGGAAACAATTTCTTTGATATTGGTCAACCCTCAGGAAATTACTTAGTATCCCCTGTTCTTGCTCGTTCTGCTTCTTTGCCTTTTATTGTTGAGACTAATATTTCAGGATCAGGCAATGGAACGTCAGTAACTCCCAGTGCTCCAGTCAGCAGGAGGCGATGGCTAGATGATCACTCATTGGCTGATATCATTGGGGATATCAATGAGGGGGTCAGGACGAGGTTGTCCTTTGGTGAAAGCGCTATGTTTTGTTGCTTCCTGAGTGATCAGGAACCTACAAGCATAGAAGAAGCTCTAGCTGATCCCAACTGGATCCTAGCCATGCAGGATGAGCTCAATCAGTTTGAGCGGAATCAGGTTTGGGAGTTAGTGGAAAGACCTAGGCGTCAACATGTTACTGGCACCAAGTGGGTTTTTAAGAACAAGAGGGATGAGAAGAATGTTGTTGTCAGAAATAAGGCTAGGCTAGTAGCGAAAGGGTACTCTCAAGCCGAGGGTATCGACTATGATGAGACCTTTGCTCCAGTCGCAAGATTAGAAGCAATCAGGTTGTTTCTGGCTTATGCAACATTCAAGAAATTCAAAGTGTATCAGATGGACGTAAAGAGTGCTTTTCTGAATGGTGTACTGAATGAAGAGGTGTATGTTGAGCAACCTCCTGGATTCGAAGTTGGTAATAAAGTATACCACCTGAAGAAAGCTCTTTATGGCCTGAAGCAAGCTCCGAGAGCTTGGTATGATACACTATCCCAATTCCTGATAGACCACGAGTTCGTGAAAGGAACAGTGGACAGGACCCTCTTCCGGATCACCGAAGGGGAAGACATTCTCTTGGTTCAGATTTATGTGGATGACATAATATTTGGATCTCCTAATCTGAAGCTTTGTGAGAAATTTTCCAAGCTGATGACTGGGAAATTTGAGATGTCAATGCTCGCCACCTTGTGGGCTGCCAAGTGCGCATCGACTCTTGCCCCTATTTGATGGGTGTAGTTAATTACCCTACCAGGATCCGTTGTGGTGTTGGGCGAGTAGCATGGGGGAGCACCTTGGACAAGAAGCATGGCCGAGCAGCTTGGGCGAGCAGCTTGGACGAGCATCATGGACGAGCAGCATGGGCGAGCAGCCTGGACGAGCAGCGAGTAGTGTTTGGTCCACGCATCCATCAACCTGGCCAGCAGGGTGGCGAGCAAGGTGGCGAGGAAGGTGACGAGCAGCGTCGGTAAGCAGCATAGGCGAGCAGCCTGGATGAGCATCATGGGCGAGCAGCTTGGATGAGCAGCATGGACGAGCAGCATGGGCTAGCAGCCTGGACGAGCAGTATGTAGTGTTTGGTCCACACACCCATCAACCTGGCCAGTAGGGTGGCGACCCAGGTTGCGAGCAGCCTGGACGAGCAGCATGGACGAGCAGCATGGGCGAGCAGCATGGACGAGCAGTATGGGCGAGCAGCCTGGACGAGCAACGAGTAGTGTTTGGTCCTACCACCATTCAACCTGGCCAGTAGGGTGGCGAGCAAGGTGGCGAACAAGGTGACGAGCAGCATGGACGAGCAGCCTGGACGAGTAGCTTGGGCATGCAGCATGGGCGAGTAACGAGTAGTGTTTGGCCAGCAGGGTGGCGATCAAGATGACGAGCAGCATGGACGAGCAGCGTGGGTGAGCAGCTTGGACGAGCAGCATGGACGAGCAGCATGGGCTAGCAGCAAGTAGCGTTTGGTCCACACACCCATCAACCTGGCCAGCAGGGTGGCGAGCCAGGTGGCGAGCAATGTGACGAGCAGCTTTCACTTGGCCTCATACCTCTTTGTCCTTTGTGCCTAGCAAGGGGGTGAGCAGGGTGGCGAGCATCTTTAACTTGGCCACGTGGGCTTGCTGACTTAACCTTGTTTTGCTCGCCCATCATCTCATCATTGTTGAGGTTCTCTTTAATTTTCAATTAAGCGTCATTGATTATTCCTTAATTGTGGGTGTGATTTCTTTATCAACACTCATCTAAAAATCAAAATTCCCATCAACCTTCTTTATCAACACTCATCTAAAAACAATTCCCAGAATGCTGAACAGAATGTTGGCGCCACCACACCAGAATCAATCACCATTGGCTCAATCTCTGTCGAACTCCCACCGTCTTCTTCAAACCAGCCGATCTCTCTGACAACAAACCCTAGCGCTATGGAATCCATCCTCTCCCAGCCTTTCTCATCTAAGTCAACCACTGAAAATACTTCAAAAAATGCTGAAACAAAACTTACTTCAATCCTGACCCTATTACTTTGAATTTCAGCCTTGGAACTCTAACAGAGAAAATCGCAGGTGCATATGCTACCATTCGATCACAAACTGATTCTCCGAAAATCTTTGTTGGTGATGAACATGTAGATACAGCTGAACTCGAGGCTATACAAGAAAAAATCCAGTCCGTACCTACTGAAGCTCAGGATGATGAAGGGATGAATTAAGAGGAAGATGTATCCCTTGTTTCTAAAAACTTGGGTAAAAAAACTGGTAAAAGTGAGAAGGAAGAGAAAGGGCAGTCCTAAAAGGAAAGGTGGAAAGCGCAGAATATCATCAAGAACAATGGGCAAGAGGGTGAACTATTTTAGAATAAGAAAGAAGCGAAAGGATGACAGTGGAGTTGTTGCAAAACCCATTCATGTTTTTTATTCAAGGGATGAAGAGATAGCAACAACACTACAAGCAGAGTTTTTAGGTGTAGCTGATTCTGATTCTTAGATGAACGCCCCCATTGTTCAGTTTAGACAAGAGCAGAGAAAGAAGAAAGGGAAAGAGTCGATGTTGGGTGTTGCTGAAAATATTGCGACACAAGAAGAAACATCTGAGGCGGAGTCAGAACCTGATGAAGATAACAGTGAAGAATCTGAGGAAGGAGAAACTGAAAGTGATGATCCTGCTGTTGAGGTAATATCTGAACATTCTTCCAAATCTGAGTTTGAAGAGGATAGGGATTACAATGATGTTGGAAGTAAAAAGTTTAGGAAAACTCAAACTAGAACACTTGTTGGTGAAAGAGTCATCAAGATGGATGATTTTAGGCAATATAATCTAGTTGAATTTTTCAGGGAATGGTCATTTTTGTATGCCCTAGAATTTGCTACTCCATATCTTTGTGAATGGGTATATGAATTTTATGCTAACTTGAAGGAATATGTGGGTAGAACAAACTCTAGACATTAAGGGAATGTATGGTTTAGAGGGGTCAAACTGATGTTCACTCCTAAGGTGATTAACAAGTTGTTGAGAACTAAGTCTATGATAGAACCTGCTCTTGACAACATGGATAAAGTTATAAGTGTGCTCACTGGTGGACAATTAGACATATGGGAAAATAGAATTTCTTATGCAAGATTGACAAGTCTTTACTCTGTGCTACATAAATTATGTGTGTCCAATTGGTTACTTTCTTCAAATACTACAATTCTGACAAGGGAACAAACTGTTTTGATGTTTAAGATTGGCCATCTTAAGAAATTCAACCTACGACAGACCATATTTTACAATGTTCTATCCTATGTTGGAGACATTCAAGGCAAACGTTTGTTGCTATATCCAAGTTTGATCTTCGAGTTGCTTGAAGATAATGAATTTGAAAGGGATCCAAAAGAAGAAACTTTAAGAAGTTTTACCGCAAACTTTGGGATTTCAAATGTACTTGTGTCAGGTCCAAAGGAATTGATTTACTATATACAGTGTTCTAAAAGTCGCTAGTCGCTAGTCAGTCGGACCACTAGGGTCTAGCTACTAGAGCACCTAATCGGGGACTAGTTGGAAACACCTAAACGGTAATAAAATAAATAATTTAATAAATTTGTAATATATTATGCCTAAATTAATTTACTTTAACTGTCTATTTCGTAATATTTCATGCAATTATCTGTACAAAATTAAATTTATTGAGCTTAATTATAAAATTATTATGTGTATTGATATTTTATTAAAAAATTTAGTTTGGGCTCATGAATTAAATTGATGAATTATTTGGGTTCAATTATAATTTTTTTACTCATTGAATTAATTAGAAGCAAAATTTTGGAGGTTAAAAATCAAATTATTTTTAATTTAATGATAATTGTATATAATTGACTTGTTATTTTGATTTTCAATTTAGGGCTTGAATTTTTGGATTTTACGATTCAGCAATTAAAAAAAAAACCTCAGCGCCTAGTCGGCGACTTGACGCCTAGACCCGACTAGTCGGCGTCTAGACGCCGACTAAAGGCCCAGACATTTTTTTGGCTGATTTGAAATATAACGGGTCGGCCGAGGGCCGACTATCGACTAGTCGGCCAACTTGGCCGACTTTTAGAACACTGACTATATAAGAATCCATATCAACCTCCAAGAGAATCTGTTCCTACTAATGCCGCTCCAAATGTTGGCACATCCTCTGCCAACATTGAGCTAATCATTCTATAACTTCTGTTACTTTGGCTTCTGCATATATAATTTTTACAGGCTACTGCTTTACAAAAGAATATTACCAGTATTGAACTCATTCTCTTCGAGATGAAAGAGTAAAAGAAGAAGTTGGAGGAGCTTCTTTCTACTCCAACAGGGATAGTAGTGCTGATGTTGGTCATGTTGCTGATGCTGAGGAGGCAGAGAAAGAAGCTGGTCCTACAAGGAGTGGAGTTGTTCTTGAGGAGATTGTTGATCCTGTTGATCAAGTACATGTTGAAGTTGATGTTGTTGTCCAGAATGCTGAAGAAAATGTTGTTGTCCATAATGCTGAAGAAAATATTGCCACAGTTGCTGCCGCACCGGAAGCAGAGTGATGGATAAAAAATACATTCTGAGGGGGGAGATTTAAGTTTGAATATTTAAGTTTGAAAAATTATGGATGTTTAGACAATAGTTTCTAGGTTTTATATTTATATTTTTTGGCCTAAGCACAGTGTTTTGGTGCTTAGTGATACAATCTTTAAATCTCTGTCATTTATATTTCTATTCGGATTTGGTTAGCAATGATATGTCATTTGCTTGATGTTAATTTGCATTATTCTATTTTAACACATTTCTATATGTTCCAACATCATGTTTATTGTAGTAGAAAGACCACATTGGGGGAGATTGTTGATGTTTGCCAAATATTATGCAATATGTTGCAACATTGTCCGGCAACATCAGAGTTCGCCCTTTACTCCTAAACACTAACTCTGATTATTAGAGATTGTCTATCAATGTTTAAACATGCAAATTGAAGACCATGTTAAAAAAGATCAGGCGGTTGTATTTTTAGAGTGAGTATTGGAAGAAATCATGGGCGGTTATCAAACGGTTACAAGCTAGTGGAGATTAGTGGAAAGGAAGACTCTAGATCCCTCTACAGTAATCTAGAGATTGCAGAGCTTGCATCTCATATTGCCTATAAATGGAGGATGCATGGGAAGCACAAATAAAGGGAAGTAAAACACGATCCAGTCGATACCACACGTCTAGATCTAAGGTTTCTTTTCTTCACGTTGTTTGATAGTTTACGCGCTTCACAACAATATTTTTTAATAGCTTTTCATGCTTTGTAATACATAACCTTCTGTAGAGTTTGAATATTCTAGAGATAGGTTAGACATACAACTCCATAGATTGTATTAAAGGCGTACGTTCACTCATGTAGATCTCATATGTCAGATCTCATTGTTTATTTGTAATTACTATTCTTATTAGTGAAATTTTGCCCTGTGACACTCATACACTATTTATAGTGTATGGAAAGTTTTGAATTCCGTTTGCAAATTCTGTTTAAGTCTTCCGCTGTGTATATGTTGTCTAAAGTGTTCCAACATTCTTGACAACATCACCCACACTTTCAGGACCCACTGAATATTTCGTTCACCAGGGGGCAGTGGGTAGATCCGACTCTGGTACTGGGCTTTGTTAGGATACTCAGAGGAGTGTGATCCTCAATATCTTCCCCCATCATTGTGATGGGATCCTACTGAGTTCCTACCAGAGTCCCCTCAGCCAGTAGCTCCACCTGAGTTGCCTCGTGATTGTGCTCTTCTCTGTCCAGCTTCATTCTCTGCCTCCTCAACATCAACATTATCACCAACATCAACATCTACTCCCCCTGTTGGAGTAGAAAGAAGCTCCTCCAACTTCTTCTTTTGATCTTTCATTTCGGAGAGAGTGAGTTCAATGCTGGTAATTTTCTTCTGTAAAGTATTAACCTAGTAAATTATATAAGCAGAAGGTAATGTAACAGAAGTTAAAGAACGATTAGGAACAATGATGGCAGAGGATGTGCCAACATTTGGAGCAGCATCATTAGGAACATATTCTCTTAGAGGTTGATCTGGATTCTGATATGGTAAATCAATTACCCTTGTACCTGATATAAGTACATTTGAAATCCTAAAGTTTGCTGTAAAACTGCTTATAGTCTCTTCACTTGGATCCCTTTCAAGTTCTTTATCTTCAAGCAACTTGAAGATCAAACTTGGATATGGCAATAACCCTTTGCCCTGAATATCTCCAACATAGGATAGAACATTGTTGAATATGGTGTGTCATAGATTGAATTTCTTAAGATGACAAATCTTAAACATCAAAACAGTTTGTTCCCTTGTCAGAATTGTAGTATTTGAAGAATGTAACCAATTGTACATACATAATTTATGTAGCACAGAGTAAAGACTTGTCAATCTTGCAAAAGAAATTCTATTTTCCCATGTGTCTATGTTTCCCAAAATTGTGTCAAACGCAGGTGTACGTGGTCGTTGTTGTCGTGGCAAGTTAACCAAGTTAAATATCGAACACAGGGAAAATATGCGATATCAAGCAAGTATTGAATGTCTACAAAGGTGGATAGCTAGGAAAGCAAGAAAAGATCATGATTTCTACCTACTAAATCAAGCAAGAAATAGTAAATCCTAACTATCACCTCAATGAAGTGACCAAGTGTGGAGTGTGTGTGTGCATGGAAGTAATCCTACTATGGTTCCTTTAGTCTCCTATTCATCCTAGCATGCAAAAGTTCTCTTGGTGTCTTAATCAAGCCAACTAGTGTCTAGATCTCTCTACAACACAAGATAAGGGCTCTATTAGGTGTCTAGATCTCTCTACAACTCCTAACACTCTAATTAAGAGGTCTTGGCTAATATGCAATTTTCATTGGTCATACAAGCCAAATATCAAACACTTGGTATGCATAAAGTTCTTATACCTCAATTCTAATTTCATTGCTAAAACATATAAGCCATACAATCCAATTAAACATCCCAAGCATTCATACAAGTCATTAATAAGAGAACTAATCCATCAAGATCACTAATTCATGCATAGGATTAACAAGAGACTAAATTCACCATAGTATTCATACAACCATGCAAAAAGAGATTAGCCTATGGCTAATTGAAAATGAAAATCAACAATTAACAATGTAAACATCATGATTATTAACTAAAACAAGATAATTAAAGGAAAACTTACCATAGGTAGATGAATAGAAATACAAGCAACAAACCTCCAAATGCTAAGTCTTGATCCAAAGCTCAAAATACAAAATTGAACCACATGAATAAAGCTCTAATCACTACGAGTATGTAGGAACAAACAGATCTAAAATCCGACAGACGGATCAAAAGTTGTGGAAGAAAGAAGATTGAATCTAACTAAGAACCCACTAAGTAACTACCTAATTCTCTCTCTAAACTAATCTAAGAACTTGGAATTATGATGGAATTATGCTTGAAAATCTGATCCTTGAGGTATTTATAGTGCCCATTATGTTTAGTCCAAAGTGTCCTTCATTAAACGCGCGAAAAGACGAAACAGCCCTCGAAATTGTGCAAATCCGGGTCCTCGCACGATCCCTAACAGGTGGCGCACAATCCGGATCGTGCGTGGGATCGTTCGGACCATGGTTGAGCAAACCAGGGAGCCTTCGTACAATCCCGTGCTGGTGGTCGCACGATCCCGTTTGGTCGATCCTCGACTTCTTGTTTTCTTCATATCTTGAGTTCTAGAGCTCTGATTGACTCGATTCTTTTTCTGTTGAGACCCCCTTTTCAAGATCTTCAACATGGTACATCATTTGCCTCCATTGGATCAACTCAATATTTCTGAATTTTTACGAACTTGCTCGTCTTTTGCCGATTTTTCTCATTTCCACTACAAAATACAACTTTCTAGCCTAAAAGGGTTAAATACACAAAGTATAGCATTTTAGGGTTAAATATGAACATAAGCACATCAAAACCATATAGAAATGGATGCAAAAAGATGCAATTATGACCCTAATCACACCCCCAAACTAGATTGTTGCTCGGCCATGAGCAACGAAGCGATAAGATAGGGGAATAATTGTATCGATGAAGCATCAAACACAAGTCAAATGCCATATATACATCACCTAATTCATGCAATCTAACAATGTAGTGTCATCTCATCAACCATCTACATAAACATCAATGCACACAAGATCAAATCAATGAATCTAGATCCTCACTAGGGAGTGTATCACTCAAACTCTCAAGTATATGAGGTTTTCTCAACATCACACATAGTACATCGACTACCATAGTCTTGATAAAAGCCTCAAATTCTCCACCACTTGACAAGTAACTTATCATCAAATCAAAGAGGACTTTTTATTTGGTTGTAGTGTTGGCTATTTGGTAAGGGTGGGATATTTTTGGATAGAAGTGACTACCATACTAGTGAAGCAAGAGGTCAAGATACCTTGCTAGAATATCTCTACTCTTCCAAAGTGATTAGGGTCATAATTGCATCTTTTTGCATCCATTTTTATATGGTTTTGACGTGCTTATCTTCATATTTGACACTAAAATGATATACTTTGTGCAGTTAATCCCTTTTGGCTAGAAAGTTATGAATGTAGGTGAAAACGAGCAAAACGAAGAAGAAATGAGCAAGATTGAGAAAAGTCCTAAATTCTGGAGTTGATCCAATGGAAGCAATTAATGTTTCATGTTGAATAGTTTGAAGAGAGGGTCGCAACACAAAAAGAATCGAGTCAATCGGAGTTCTAGAACTCAAGATATGACAAAAACGAGGAAGTCGTGCATCGATCGACACTAAGTGTCTTGATCGGCAGCACCTACCTTCAACTCGACAGCCAATGTACCTCTGGTCGGCAGCTGAAGTCTGAGGCGGCAGCTCAAGGCCAGCTCGACCAGGTGCTCGATCGCGATCGGCAGCACCTATGCTTGTGGTCGGCAGCAGTGTTAAAATTCAGATTTTTCACGCGTTTAATGAAGGGCACTTTGGACTAAGCATTTTGGGCACTATAAATACTCAAGGATCAGATTCTCAAAGGATCATCTTCATTATTCCAAGTTCTTAGATTAGTTTAGAGAGAGGTTAGGGGTAGTTTCCAAGTTGGGTTAGTGTAGATTTCATACTTCTCTCTACAATTACTTTTGATCCAACCATTGGATCTATGATTCATTTTCTTCATTAGATTAGTCTCGTTATTAGCTACAATTCTATGGTTCGTTCTATGATTTTGAGCTTTGGATCAGGAGATAGCTTTTCAAGGCTTGATGCTTGTATTTCCATTAATCTACAATTGGTAAGTTTTCCTTTAATTCTCTTGTATTTGTTAATATTCATGATGTTTAGAATGTTAATTGTTGATATACAATTCCAATTAGCCATGGGCTAATATCCTTGTTTCATGTTTGTATGAATACTATGGTGAATTTAGTCTCTTGTTAATCCTATGCATGAATTAGTGATCTTGTTGAATTAGTTCTCTTATTAATGACTTGTATGAATGCTTGGGATATTTAATTGGAATGTATGGCTTATATGGTTAGCTATGAAATGATAACATTACAGTTGCTAAGATTTAATACAGAGGAACGTGTGCTTGGTAAGTCTTGTTTGATTAGTCCTCTTGGTGGGCTCTAAACGTTCGTCATACTAAATCTTGCAAGTGGAATTTGTTTCCGGTATGATGATAAATGTAACACCCCGCATAGGCAGCAGCTTTTAGTCATTTAATTATTTTTGTTTTAGGCGTGAGTTTTGAGTGTGAGCAAGGTTTAGTCCTTTAAGTTGCTAAGCTTTAGTATTTCTTAATTAATTGCTTAGTATTAGTTGTCCCAATTAGTATTGTTTGGAACACTAAGTAGTGTTAAGTTTCGAATTTTACTAAGAGTTGAGGAGAATAATATGATTGTTGATGTTATAGTATTAGTCCTTTAAGAATAGTATTTCCTTAATTATTAATTCATTAAGGACATGTTAGTAATTGAGGAATTAAATTTAGGGATTTGACTTTATGAGGATTTGACCAAGAATAGGATTAAATAATACTTGGGTTAGTATTAGTAATATTTTCAAAAATAAGGAGTCTTAGATCTTAAGCAATTTTCGAAAATTAGGAGGTATTAAGACAAGGATTTCTAGTATCTTTATTTATGGAAATAAGTCATATTCTTATGCAAGAGAATAGTACATGCTTGAAGGTTAAGTATCAAAAGAATAAAGAGATGGTAAGGATTTGGTAAATAAGGAAATAAGTTGCCAAGTATGGAAATAGAGATACACCAAGATTATGGGCCAATTTCTTACCTCTCTTGCAAGAATTTAGGCCAGCCCCTATTCCTAAGCCCTACACACTTTTTCCAACTCTATAAATAAGTATTGATCAAGTCCCAAAACCCTTAGACACCCCAAGAATTTTCGGCAGCCACTAGCACCAATTTCTGGCCATTATTTTGAAGTTATAGGATCGATTTTCCAGCAGCTTGTGAGGTTAGGAAGAGAGCAACTTTCGGCAGCCTTAAGTAAAGAAAGGAGTAGGATTCGAGAACAAGAAATAGTCAAGCCAACGTACAACACTTCTCTTCTTTTCAAGCAATCAAAGGTGGGGGTTTAAACGGTGAACAGTGGTAACACTAGTTCAATTTTTAAATACTATGTTTGATGTGTTTATGTGTTTATGTGCTAAAGAGGGATGCCCTTATGTGGTGTCAAAGATGAGTACTCTTAAGTAGTACTAAAGAGGGATGACCTTATGTGGTGTCAAAGAGGGATACTCTTATTTAGTATCAAAGAGGGATATCCTTATGTGGTATCAAAGAGGGATACTCTTATGTAGTATCAAAGAGGGACACACTTAAGTCGTGTCAAAGGTTAAGAATGATTGGTATGTTTTCAGGTTTACATGTCCATTATATTTAGACTTTGAACTAAACTATCCCCACAGAGTGATTATTTTATAATTGCTCACCCCTTCACCGAATTATATTTTCAGATTTTCAAGAGTAAAGATGACGAGATCGGCGATTACGGAGGAAGGTGGATGTGATGCGAGTTAAAGAAGTTAATGGATTAAGATTTTTATTAATAAACCAAGTAGGCTTTTATTTCATGTTTGAGGTATTATTTTCGGCACTTGTGTGTTTGCCACAAGACTAGATGTTTGCATGTTTTATTTCGTTGAGTGCATGGACACGTAGATGTTTGATTTAGGATTTTTTTATGGTTTGATG
The DNA here is from genome assembly GCA_026898435.1 of Prunella vulgaris. Lineage (NCBI taxonomy): Eukaryota > Viridiplantae > Streptophyta > Magnoliopsida > Lamiales > Lamiaceae > Prunella > Prunella vulgaris. The sequence continues at coordinate 61,230 of JAPKLY010000383.1, read as the reverse complement.
ATTTATGGGATTTTATTATGATTTTCATGAGGTATTATTATTATGATTATGTGTTAATTTGCATGAGTTTTAGGAGTTAAGTTGAAGAATTATTTTATTAAATAGCAGCTGATGGTTCGAAAAGTATATGCATGGTTAAGAGTCAATTTATGTGTTTAATTGTTCTTATGAAATTAATTATTGTCCTTAGTTTGCATGATTAATAAGTTAAGTTTTATAACTCTAAAAATTATGAAATATTACCAGAATGTTTGACATGATTTATAATGCATATTGACCAATTTTCATGAGTTTTTACTTAGTAGAAGTCGAGGAACTGATTTTAGTCCTTTATGTGATTCTAGTCGTCAAAATTCTTGTTTTAGAAATACCAAAATATATGCAAGTCTATTTTCGAAATTTTGACAGTTTAATAGCCTTAAAATATTAACTGTTTTGGTCTTAAAACCTGGAAGAAAATCGTTTAAAAGTTTTAGTTTGAAATTAGTCCTACAACTTTATTTTACGAGCTTTTCATGTGTTTTAAAAAGGGATTTTCGTGGCAAGTGTTTAATTTATGTCTAATATGATTTAATTGAGTATTTATAGGTCTTATGTTGAATGGAAAGGCAATAGTATTAAAGAAAATGGATTTGGTATTAGTTAGTGGACTATTTTTATACACAACTAGTTTTGATGAATACACCCAGGCTGTTTTCGTGAGTTTTATGCCCCAGTGGCTGTACATGATTTGTTTAGGTATTATTGCATAATTTAATTGATGTCTTGGTTGATGTATGAAGTTGGAATGATTTAATTTCCTATGTTAAATATATTAAATTACATTGGATATATTTGACATGGTATTATTTATGTTTTCCATTGATGTGTTGAACGAGTTATTTAAATTGAATGTATGATTTATTTGTTTAAATTTTTTTACTCTGATTTTAGTTTTAAAAAGGATTTTTAAAAGAGAAGGAATTTTATTACAAGCTTAAGGGTTCACGTTCTAAAGAATGTTTTATTAAATTGTTTATTTAAAATCAAGACTTCCGCTGATTTGAAATGCTTAGAATTTTAGGGCGTAACAGTGTGGTATCAGAGCAGGTCTACGTTCTTGTAGACTTGTAAAAAAATAAAATATTTTTATGTGCTTTATGTTATTGTATGCAATGTCTTTATGGAATAATTTCATGAAAAAGTTTAATAAAAAGAGAAAAGCTCCATCCATCGCCACCGCTGTAGCCATCTCTGAGTCCTAAAGCAAGTAAGTTTCCAAAAGCTCAAGTATGATGTTTCAAGTGAATGATTTATTCAAGGAATGATTTATGAGGTATGACAAGGTCGTCATGAAGGATTTATGAAAAGTTATGAAGGACCACTCTTTGGTCAAATGTTTTAAGAAATTCTTTTCAAGATTTTCGAAAAGAAGATGTTTCAAGGAAAAGGTTTTATGAAAAATGTTTTATGAAATGTTGTGCTTGTACGATGGCTTAGGAAGTACGAATGCCTAGTAAGGAACGTTTAGAAGTTTTTAAGTGCGACGAATTAGTAGGACCATTTTTAAATTTTATTAAGATCGGCTAAGCAATTCCTTTATCTTGTGGGGCCTTTCATTTTAGATGCCTCCGAGACGTGACCCGATCCATGACCCTAATGAGTCCGATGGACACGCGGATAGGAGGGGTCGCCCTCAAGCTAACCCCGTAGTCCCTAACGTAGCACCTATGCCTAACACTACCGCGTAAGTAATTGAACAATTTAGGAGGTACAAGCCTGCTACCTTTAACGGGCAGGATGAACCAAATGCTGTTGAGGAGTGGTTTCGTTCTATGGAGAGGATCTTTCAGCTAATTGAGTGTACCGATGCACAACAGATTGATTGCGTGGCATTCCAACTTGTCGAGGATGCCGACCATTGGTGGGAGAGCCATTGGAGAATTCGCCCAGTTGAGGAGAGACGTGCCTTAACTTGGGATCGTTTCAAGGGGATCGTAATGGAGAGATACTACCCTCAATCTTACAAGGATAGGAAGGAGCGTGAATTCCTAGACTTGCGACAAGGAGGAATGGCGGTTGTGGAGTACGAATTGAAGTTTAGACAACTTGCACGTTTTGCTCAACATCTCATCCACACCGAGCAAAAATGTGTCCTTCGTTTCTCCAAAGGGCTAAGGACCGAAATCCAGCACGTTCTACTAGCTTTAGGCAACCTAACATTTGCCGAAGCACTCGAGAGAGCCGAACAAATGGGAGCATGTTTGAAGGAAGATGCGGATAGGAGGTCAAGGGATAACAAAAGAAGATGGGACCAAACCGGTGGAGCAAGAAAGGTACCTAACCGTGGAGTGCAAGGTTAAGGACCTACCCAAGGCTTTAGGCCTAGGCAAGGAAATCAAGTGATGAACCCAGCTTGTCCTAAGTGTGGAAAGAACCATAGGGGAGAATGCCTCATGGGAAAAGACGTTTGTTTCTGATGCCATAAACCCGGACATAGAGCGCCCGAGTGTCCGACTCTACCTAAAGGAAGGACATAAGCTCGCGTGTACCCACTTATGGGAGAGCCGAATGAGGATCAATCTCCTTCGGAGACTCTGCAAGGTATGCTAACTTTGAATTCGGTACCAATAACTGCTTTGTTCGATACCGGAGCTACGCATTCTTTTATCTCGCTTAGTTGTTGTGTGAGGATTGGTTGTGAGTTAGATGTTAGTGTTATTCCCTTAGAAGTTAGTATCCCTTCGGGTAAGGCTATTTTTACGAGTAAGGTTTTGTCGAGTGCGAAACTTGAGATTTGTGGGAGGAGTCTTGAGGGAGAATTGCACGTGATCGAGATGGGACAATTCGATGTCATTCTTGGTATGGATTGGCTAGCTAAGTACCACGCCACTATCGATTGCAAGAAGAGGGAAGTGACGCTCAAGTTGCCAAATGGAGAGGAGTTGACGTACTTTGGTTCCCGACCAAGTACACATAATTTGATCATCACCGCAATGCAAGCCGTCGAGTTACTTCAAGAAGAAGGATGTGAAGGATACCTTGTCCATGTAATGGGCACGAACGTGAGGGAGGTGAACATAGAAGATGTTGCCATTGTTAACGAATTCATTGACGTGTTTCCCGAGGAGTTACCCTGAATTCCACCCGACCGCCAAGTGGAATTTATAATCGATCTAGTACCGGGAGCTGCCCCAATTTCGAAAGCACACTATCGTATGGCGCCAAAGGAACTCGAAGAGTTAAAGATGCAATTGCAAGAGTTGTTGGATAAGAAATTCATCCAACCAAGTGTTTCACCATGGGGAGCGCCAGTTTTGTTCGTCAATAAGAAGGACGGATCATGGAGGATGTGCATTGACTATTGAGAGCGAACGTGGTCGCGGATGCACTTAGCCAAAAGGGAGGCGTGTTGTCTTCACTAACGAGCCAAGGCGATTTGGCAAGGGAGTTCGAACGCCTAAGGATAGAAGTTGTCGATTCAAACGAAGAGATGGAAGCCATCTTGGCAGCCCTAACGATCCAACCTACTCTCCGAGCTCGGATCGTTGAAGCACAAGGCGAGGATATTGCACTCGCCAAGTTGAAGAAGCGGATCAAGGGGAAAGGCGTGAAGGGTTTCATGATCAATGAGAATGGAGCCCTCTTGTTCGAGAATACAGTATGTGTGCCGAACCATGAAGGATTGAAGAAGGAAATAATGGAGGAAGCTCATTTTACACCTTATATGGTTCATCCCGGTGGAACCAAAATGTATAGGGACTTAAGGACTATATTTTGGTGGAGGAACATGAAAGGCGATCCGGATTGTTGAAGCCGTTAGAGATACCTCAATGGAAGTGGGAGCACATTTCCATGGACTTCGTGATGGGACTACCCCATTCGATTAAAGGGAATCAAGCTATATGGGTTATTGTGGATCGACTAACCAAGTCGGCTCATTTTCTACCTATGAAGATGACGTGGAGCATGGATAAACTTGCTCAAGTTTATATCCAAGAAGTAGTGAGATTGCATGGAGTTCCCGTTTCAATCATTTCGGATAGAGATGCACGTTTTACGTTGCAATTTTGGAGGAGCCTACAAATGGCCATGGGCACTAAGTTAAATCTTAGTACGGCGTATCACCCACAAACGGACGGTCAATCCGAGAGGACGATTCAAACACTTGAAGACATGTTGCGGGCATGTGTCCTAGATTTTGAAGGTAATTGGGAGACGTACTTACCTTTGGTGGAGTTTGCTTACAACAATAGTTATCAAGCGACGATTGGCATGGCTACATACGAAGCCTTGTATGGACGATGTTGTAGATCTCCCTTGTATTGGGATGAAGTTGGCGAACGATGTATTCTAGGGCCCGAGATAGTGGATAAAACGGTAAAGGTGGTCGAGAAGATTCGAGAGTGAATACGGGCTGCCAAGATCGTCAAAAGTCTTATGCCAACAAGCGAAGGAAGCCCCTACATTTCGAGAAGGGCGAGGAAGTATTCTTAAAGGTGTCGCCAACCAAAGGAGTTGTTCATTTTGGACGAAAAGGGAAGTTACAACCGCGTTTTATAGGACCTTTTGAGATCCTAGAGAAGGTTGGGAGTTTAGCTTATCGCTTAGCTTTGCCCCCTAACCTTGCATCCGTTCACAACTTTTTTCACGTTTCAATGTTGAGGAAATACATACGCGATCCTAGTCACGTGATAGACTATTCGTCTTTGGAAATGGACAAGAACTTAGCCTATGAAGAAATACCCGTTGAAGTATTGGATAGAAAGACTCATCGTTTGAGGAATCGAGAAGTTAATCTCATTAAGGTACGTTCGAATCGCCATGGAATTGAAGAGGCGACGTGGGAAAAAGAAGAGGATTTAAAAGCTAAATATCCCGAGCTTGTTTTGCAAGGTAAGTTAGTATTTTCGAGGATGAAAATTTTTAAAGGTGGTGAGGTTGTAACACCCCGCATAGGCAGCAACTTTTAGTCATTTAATTACTTTTGTTTAGGCGTGAGTTTTGAGTGTGAGCAAGGTTTAGTCCTTTAAGTTGCTAAGATTTAGTATTTCTTAATTAATTGCTTAGTATTAGTTGTCCCAATTAGTATTGTTTGGACCACTAAGTAGTGTTAAGTTTCGAATTTTATTAAGAGTTGAGGAGAATAATATGATTGTTGATGTTATAGTATTAGTCCTTTCAGAATAGTATTTCCTTAAGTATTAATTCATTAAGGACATGTTAGTAATTGAGGAATTAAATTTAGGGATTTGACTTTATGAGGATTTGACCAAGAATAGGATTAAATAATACTTGGGATAGTATTAGTAATATTTTTGAAAATAAGGAGTCTTAGACCTTAAGCAATTTTCGAAAATTAGGAGGTATTAAGACAAGGATTTCTAGTATCTTTATTTATGGAAATAAGTCATATTCTTATGCAAGAGAATAGTACATGCTTGAAGGTTAAGTATCATATGAATAAAGAGATGGTAAGGATTTGGTAAATAAGGAAATAAGTTGTCAAGTATGGAAATAGAGATACACCAAGATTATGGGCCAATTTCTTACCTCTCTTGCAAGAATTTCGGCCAGCCCCTATTCCCAAGCCCTACACACTTTTTCCAACTCTATAAATAAGTATTGATCAAGTCCCAAAACCCTTAGACACCCCAAGAATTTTCGGCAGCCACTAGCACCAATTTCCGGCCATTGTTTTGAAGTTATAGGACCGATTTTCCAGCAGCTTGTGAGGTTAGGAAGAGAGCAAGTTTCGGCAGCCTTAAGTAAAGAAAGGAGTAGGATTCGAGCACAAGAAATAGTCAAGCCAACGTACAACACTTCTCTTCTTTTCAAGCAATCAAAGGTGGGGGTTTAAACGGTGAAAAGTGGTAACACTAGTTCAATTTTTAAATACTATGTTTGATGTGTTTATGTGTTTATGTGCTAAAGAGGGATGCCCTTATGTGGTGTCAAAGATGAGTACTCTTAAGTAGTACTAAAGAGGGATGCCCTTATGTGGTGTCAAAGAGGGATACTCTTATGTAGTATCAAAGAGGGATATCCTTATGCGGTATCAAAGAGGGATACTCTTATGTAGTATCAAAGAGGGACACGCTTAAGTCGTGTCAAAGGTTAAGAATGATTGGTATGTTTACATGTCCATTATATTTAGACTTCGAACTAAACTATCCCCACAGAGTGATTATTTTATAATTGCTCACCCCTTCACCGAATTATATTTTCAGATTTTCAAGAGTAAAGGTGACGAGATCGGTAATTACGGAGGAAGGTGGATGTGATGCGAGTTAAAGAAGTTAATGGATGAAGATTTTTATTAATAAACCAAGTAGGCTTTTATTTCATGTTTGAGGTATTATTTTCGGTACTGGTGTGTTTGCCACAAGACTAGATGTTTGCATGTTTTATTTCGTTGAGTGCATGGACACGTAGAGTCAATTTATGTGTTTAATTGTTCTTATGAAATTAATTATTGTCTTTAGTTTGCACGATTAATAAGTTAAGTTTTATAACTCTAAAAATTGTGAAATATTACCAGAATGTTTGACATGATTTATAATGCATATTGACCAATTTTCATGAGTTTTTACTTAGTAGAAGTCGAGGAACTGATTTTAGTCCTTTATGTGATTCTAGTCGTCAAAATTCTTGTTTTAGAAATACCAAAATATATGCCAGTCTATTTTCGAAATTTTGACAGTTTAATAGCCTTAAAATATTAAGTGTTTTGGTCTTAAAACCTGGAAGAAAATCGTTTAAAAGTTTTAGTTTGAAATTAGTCCTAAAACTTTATTTTACGGGCTTTTCATGTGTTTAAAAAAGGGATTTTCGTGGCAAGTGTTTAATTTATGACTAATATGATTTAATTGAGTATTTATAGGTCTTATGTTGAATGGAAAGGAAATAGTATTAAAGGAAATGGATTTGGTTTTAGTTAGTGGACTGTTTTTATACACAACCAGTTTTGATGAATACACCCCGGCTGTTTTCGTGAGTTTTATGCCCCAGTGGCTGTACATGATTTGTTTAGGTATTATTGCATAATTTAATTGATGTCTTGGTTGATGTATGAAGTTGGAATGATTTAATTTCCTATGTTAAATATATTAAATTATATTGGATATATTTGAGACGGTATTATTTATGTTTTCCATGGATGTGTTGAACGAGTTATTTAAATTGAATGTATGATTTATTTGTTTAAATTTTTTTACTCTGATTTTAGTTTTAAAAAAGGTTTTTAAAAGAGAAGGAATTTTATTACAAGCTTAAGGGTTCACGTTCTAAAGAATGTTTTATTAAATTGTTTATTTAAAATCAAGACTTCCGCTGATTTGAAATGCTTAGAATTTTAGGGCGTGACAATAAAGAAGAGCTATCCTTACTCCAAGGATAAGATGTTAAATTAATTAAAGCGTTCATTGGCTTGATTAATTAACGGACAAGAGAATCTTAAACACGGGAAATAACGATCGGGAGCCATATGATTGTAATATGGGTTAAGATGGATAGTGCAACATTAATCCTATAGTGGAGTGAGATTAATGTTAATGGGTTGAATGACATTGGGCTCAATGTTAGAATTCAAGGCCCATTGGGAGGTCCAATCTTAATTCTCCTAAAGGACCCTCAAGTAGCCCAATTAAATGTCCAACAATGAATAAGGTTATTAAAATAAAAGAAATAATTTTGGGCCCAACTTATCATGCTTTTTTCGAAAATTATGTATAATATATTAGTGAGAAATTTTATGAAAAATAAATATGTATCTTGTATACAAGAATATCTAGTAAAATCAAGATCTCATGGAATTATATACATATTGTTTTTTTTCGAAAATAATGAAGGAAGAAATATCAAGAATTGAATATTTAGTATTCAAGATTATCAAGATTATAGTATTTTATATTCATGATAATCAAGATTTGAAATATTAGATATTCAAGATATTCAAGATCTTGTATTCTCACTATAAATATGAGATGATACAAGACTTCATATGACATTATCATAAGGAAGCAATTTTCGAAAATTGCAGCTTCTTTTGGGCAACAAATATTTTTTCTTTCCTTGTGTTGTGATTATTCGTATGGCCTCCCACCGGGTGTACGAATAAGGACAAGGGAATACTTGAGAAGGCTTTTGGGTTAATCAAGAAAAGCATTTAAGTAGGACGCCTTTTGTCTCAGAAAGTGCCTTTCACCAAGTAAACAAAGGACTCCTTTTGTCTCAGAAACTGCCTTTTCTCCAGGAGGTATAATTCACTAAATCCATTAGTTCCGCATGTTTAGGGCTTTATGTGATTATATTTGTTCATATGTTTTGCATGCAAAGCCTGTTGTTGGGTATACAATTATTTGATTTTATTATGTTTAAATCATGATATTAATTGTAGGCTTAAATTTGTATTTAGCGTAAATCCCGAATAGATCCGCGTTTAATTTCCCCAATAACTGGTATCAGATCCGGTTTTAGGTTGTATACGTTAAATTGTAATTTAAGTGTTTAATATTAAATTTGAAAATCGGATAGTAGAATTGCTAGATCTTTTTTGCAGGTATCCAATTGTCATGGTATTTAATATTTTTTTATGCATGCATGTATGATGATGCGGTTTTAAAATCCGATTCGTTCAGATCATTTTTCCAGTGAGAAAATCCACGGGTAGACTAGAATGTTTTTATGTAATAGACTAGTCTAAACGATAGGTTTATTTATTTTTCGTAAAATAAATTGTAACCGATATCGAAGACGAAGAGCGGAGATTTTAAGGCCCGAAGACAAAGTTGGTGAAATTTTGTTGCGGTCGAGTGGGAGCTTAATCGAGACGGATGATAAAGCTTGAAGACGTAAGATGATTACGATATCTCGTAGTCAAAACGAGAAATTAAACCATGACAATTGGATATAACGTGCCAATTTGTTTAATTTGTTTTGATGCATGCTTTATTTATTTAATTTGATTAAATAATTTTATTGCATGAATATCGTGATGAAAAATCTCAACTCCAAAAATTACTAAGTATGTTTTAAATATAATTCAATATTTTATTCTAGATAATAAAATTGAATTATTTGGCCTCCATGATTTATTTGTTAGTGAAGTCTTTTTGCTACGCATTGGCAATTGCCTTTCTCCATATCGGATAGGCCAAAAAGATAAGGTCACATGAAAAAAAACCCAAAAGGATGATTGTGGATTATTATTAGTGGCGGTATTGACCCTCCCATTGAGTGGCTTGCTCAAAACGAAGTGATAATCCTGTATTTAATCATGGTTAGTACTTAGGTAAAAAATTGGCATTTTATTACTCCCCATCGGAGTCCCTACCGATTTTATATGGTCAAGTGGGAGCCGACTATTAATTTTTGAAATTAAAAGTTTGTAATTGTTCTTGTTTGTAACTTGCTTAAATGTGTTTGCATAAACGTCCACACTCATCGTGGCTTATGTGAACTGTTTTAAGATGTCGGCCGATTTATGCTATGTATTTTTTTTTAGATTTTAAACAAAGCATAATCGAAATTTTGTGATAATCTTTGCGAATCGATGTATGTATTCACGCAATGTATGTTTTATTTCAGTTCAGCATGTCGTCTCCTTTTAATCCACTGTTTACGATACTTAAAGATAACAAATTGGAAGGTGAAAACTATGTTGATTGTAAATGTCACTTATTTATTGTCCTAACCGCACAACAACACAAATGGGTTCTTGACACACCAATGCCCCTACGCCTACGGATGATGCGAATGATGCCGAAAGGGAATATCATAGGGAGTGGATGAAATCCGATGAAATGGCTAGGTGTACCATCTTGGCTTCAATGTCAGATGTGTTGCAACACCAACACCAAGACATGGAATCAGCTTCTGATATGTTGCTAAACCTTAAGGAGATGTTCGCTCATCAGAATCGTACGGCTAGGCAAATCACCATGTGAGATATGTTGCTGAAAATGGTGGAGGGAACGCCAGTAAGGGATCACGTTCTCAAAATGATGGGCTACCTCAACAAGTTAGACGTACTTGGAGCAGAATATGAAGCGAAAACGCAAGTTGATTTCGTTCTCCATTCTCTACCGAAAAGCTTTGAGCAGTTCCAGTTGAACTATATGATGAATAATTAGGAGTTCACGTTGGCACAACTCTTGCAAGCTTTGGTATCGGTGGAGACACTTATGCGTCACCAAACTCAAGTCTTGGTGGAAAGCGGTCCTACTTCTTCCGCACCGAAAGGTGGGAAGAAGAAGAAGAAGACCAAAGGCCCGAACCAAGCTAAGGGTAAGGTGACTAATGAGGGAGGGGTCAAGAAAGCTACCAAAGGGAAGTGTTTCAACAGCGGTGAGAAAGGAGATTGGAGGACGGCCTGTCCCAAGCCAAAGAAGGCGGGGAAGAAAGGTAATTCTCATGCACTTGTTGTTGAAAGTTTTTTAGCGGCGTATGCTTCCCATTCGTGGGTAGTGGATACGGGAGCCACTGATCATGTATGTTTCATTTTACAAGGGTTCCGAAAAACCCAGCAACTTAGTGCGAATGAGATCCTCATCACATTGGGCGATGCTACGAGGGTAGCGGCTGTTGCAGTGGGAGACGTGCACCTATTTTTTGAAGATAGAGTTTTAGTATTAAAGGATGTTCTTTATGTTTCCAGTTTTATGAAGAATTTAATTTTGGTTTCTAAATTATACGTCGATGGATACACTGTTTCTTTTAATAATATGGTTGTTATTTTTCGAAACAATGAGTTCATCTGTTCGGGAACATTGTTGAATAATCTTTATACTATTAAAAGTGCACACCACACACAAAATGCTTCTTATAACACATCGACTGTTTCTATGAAAAGAAAATTTTCTTCAACCGTGAACGAAACACTTCTATGGCATCTAAGACTTGGTCATATTAATCTAAAGATAATTCAAAGGTTGGTGGCAGACGGCTCGTTGGAGTCTCTCCATGTTGAGCCTTTTCTAACATGTAAATCTTGTTTAGAGGGGAAAATGACCAAGAGGGCCAAGGGGAATAGAGCTAATGAAGTGTTAGAAATCGTTCACACTGATGTATGTGGGCCAATGTCGGTTCAAGCTAGACGAGGTTTTGAGTATTTCGTAACTTTTACGGATGATTACTCAAGATATGGGTACGTTTACCTTATGCGGCGCAAATCGGAAACCTTAGATAAATTCAAAGAGTTCAAAGCCGAGGCCGAGAAACATAGGGGAAAGAGTATCAAGTTCGTACGATCGGATCGTGGGGGCGAATACCTCAGCAATGAATTTTTGACCTACTTGTCAAGTGAAGGGATTGTATCCCAATTGACCGCACCCGGTACCCCTCAACAAAATGGGGTTGCAGAACGAAGAAATAGAACTCTTTTAGAAATGATCAGATCCATGATGAGTTATTCGAAGTTGCCCAAGTCGTTTTGGGGCTATGCCTTGGAAACAGAGGCTCACATTCTAAACTTGGTTCCATCCAAATCGGTTCCTAAAACTCCCACAGAATTGTGGACCGGGCGTAAGCCTAGTTTGAGACACATAAGAATTTGGGGGTGTCCGGCATATGTTTTGGACAAGGAAGCCAAAAAATTGGATCCACGTTCGGAATTGAGGCTGTTTGTAGGATACACTAGACGAACAAAAGGGGGTATGTTTTATAGTCCCAAGGACCAAAGAATCGTAATTAGTACGCATTCTAAGTTCGTGGAAGAAGACTATGTGAACAATAGAAAGCCCAAAAGTGAGATTACCTTAGATGAAATAACAGGGACTAATCTTATACCAAGGGTACAAGTTGATGTACCACGCGACACACCAACACAACCGGACCCTCGTCGTAGTGGGAGGGTTGTGAGATAACCCGAGAGATTCATGTTCGTTGGAGAGTCTTCTGACTTGGTCCCCAGAGAAGATGAATTAGACCCATGGACATACGATGAAGCACTCCAAGACAAGGATGCGGATTCTTGGCAAACCGCAATGGAAGCCGAAATGGGTTCTATGGATAAAAATAAGGTGTGGGAGCTTGTTGAGCCACCCAATGGGGTAAAACCCATTGGATGTAAGTGGGTCTACAAGAGAAAAAGAGGATCGGACGGGAAGGTTGAGACCTTCAAAGCTAGACTTGTGGCGAAAGGATATACTCAGAAAGAAGGGATCGATTATGAGGAAACCTTTTCGCCGGTAGCCATGCTCAAGTCTATCTGTATTCTCTTGGCGATAGCTGCACATCTTGATTTTGAGATCTGGCAAATGGATGTCAAGACAGCTTTCCTAAATGGAAGTCTTGAAGAAGAAATCTATATGCGCTAACCCGAAGGCTTTATTGAAAAAGGCCAAGAACACCTTGTATGCAAGTTTAAAAGGTCTATCTACGGACTTAAGCAAGCATCGCGAGCTTGGAATCAATGTTTTGATCAAGTAATAAAATCTTATGGTTTTGATCAAAATGAATTTGAGAGTTGAGCGTACAAGAAGTGTGTCGGAACTGCCGTGGTATTCTTGATACTATACGTAGACGACATTTTGCTCATTGGAAACAATGTGGCGGTGTTGTCAGACGTGTGGGTATGGTTGTCAAATCAGTTTGATATGAAGGACTTAGGGGAAGCCGGTCATGTCTTAGGGATCAAGATTACTCAAAATTGGAAAAAAAGAATGATCAGCTTATCGCAAGCTTCATACATAGATACTGTTTTGAAACGGTTTAGCATGCATAATTCTAAGAAAGGTTTTGTACCTTTTAGACATGGAATTCATCTATCGAAAGAGATGTGTCCGAAGACACAAGACGAGATAGATTGCATGAAAGGCATCCCATATGTTTCGGAAGTTGGAAGCCTCATGTATGCTATGCTATGTACGAGACCGGATATCTGCTTTGTCGTAGGAATGGTAGCACGATATCAAAGTAACCCCGGGAAAGAGCATTGGACGGCTGTTAAAAACATTCTAAAATATCTCAATCGAACTCGAGATAGAATGTTGGTTTATCAGTCAGATAGTCTAATCCCCTTCGGTTACTCGGACTCGGATTTCCAATCAGACTTAGATTCCAGAAAGTCTACCTCGGGTAGTGTGTTCTGTCTGGGAGGTGCAGCTGTGACATAGAGAAGCGTTAAGCAGAAATGCATCGCTGATTCTACCATGGAAGCCGAGTATGTAGCTGCTTGTGAAACAGTTAAAGAAGCGGTATGGCTCAAGAACTTCTTAGTGGACTTGGATGTAGTTCCAGATTTTCCCGACATCATCACGGTCTATTGTGACAATGCCGGAGCAGTTGCAAATTCAAGGGAACCAAGAGCCCACAAAGCCAGCAAACACATTGAAAGGAAGTACCATCTTATACGAGAAATCGTTAAGAGAGGAGACATAGAAGTGACAAAGATCGCAACGGAAAATAACCTAGTTGATCCTTTCACAAAGGGTCTGCCTCTGTCAACATTCGAGAGACATGTGGAAGGAATGGGAGTCAAGTGTGTTGCCAATTTGCTTTGAGTATAAGTGGGAGAGATTATTAGGAGATGTGTAGTACATAGATATGTTGTAGTATACTTAAAAGCAGACTTTGAGTATAAGTTGGAGATTGTTAGGGTTATACTAGAAAGTATGCTTTTACTTTGTATAACTAAACTGAATCTTTGAGCTTTATCTGAAATAAATCTTTTATCACTGCGCTTTAGATAAATATGAATGTTATTTATTTATTGCAAACCGTTCATATAATAGTACAAGTTACACTATAGATAAATGTGGTGATCCCCGGATAACTCACAGCAAGATCACATTATCAATTTCTTGTAACAAGTACTAAATTCACAACCTAGATGGGATTTGAACACCCCATTGGTAAACAGTTGATGTGTAGATCCCAGATTGGCTTATCTTGACCAAGGGATTGCACTAGTGCATGATAATGCATTGAAGAGGACCTACAGAGAGGTAATTCTTCTGTACAGATTTATGGGATGAAGAATTACACCTCAGTGGTCGTTTATTTCTAAACCTCTGTCCCTTAAATAGGACCGTGTGTGATCCGTGAGTGGCACTTTAATATGTTATGGGTAGAGAGTCAATAAGACTCAATACTTTGCATCTTGGCTGACGCCATTGACAACATGACAGTTGCTAAGATTTAATACAGAGGAACGTGTGCTTGGAAAGTCTTGTTTGATTAGTCCCCTTGGTAGGCTCTAAACGTTCGTCATACTAAATCTTGCAAGTGGAATTTGTTTCTGGTATGATGATAAAGAAGAGCTGTCCTTACTCCAAGGATAAGATGTTAAATTAATTAAAGCGTTCAGTGGCTTGATTAATTAACGGACAAGAGAATCTTAAACACAGGAAATAATGACCGGGAGCCATATGATTGTAATATGGGTTAAGATGGACAGTGCAACATTAATCCTATAGTGGAGTGAGATTAATGTTAATGGGTTGAATGACATTGGGCTCAATGTTAGAATTCAAGGCCCATTGGGAGGTCCAATCTTAATTCTCCTAAAGGCCCCTCAAGTAGCCCAATTAAATGTCCAACAATGAATAAGGTGATTAAAATAAAAGAAATAATTTTGGGCCCAACTTATCATGTTTTTTTTTGAAAATTATGTATAATATATTAGTGAGAGATTTTATGAAAAATAGATATGTATCTTGTATACAAGAATATCTAGTAAAATCAAGATCTCATGGAATTATATACATATTGTTTTTTTTCTAAAATAATGAAGGAAGAAATCAAGAATTGAATATTAAGTATTCAAGATTATCAAGATTAGAATATTTTATATTCATGATAATCAAGATTTGAAATATTAGATATTCAAGATATTCAAGATCTTGTATTCTCACTATAAATATGAGATGATACAAGACTTCATATGGCATTATCATAAGGAAGCAATTTTCGAAAATTGCAGCTTCTTTTGGGCAACAAATATTTTTTCTTTCCTTGTGTTGTGATTATTCGTGTGGCCTCCCACCGGGTGTACGAATAAGGACAAGGGAATACTTGAGAAGGCTTTTGGGTTAATCAAGAAAAGCATTTAAGTAGGACGCCTTTTGTCTCAGAAAGTGCCTTTCACCAAGGATACAAAGGGCACCTTTTGTCTCAGAAACTGCCTTTTCTCCGGGAGGTATAATTTACTAAATCCCTTAGTTCCACATGTTTAGGGCTTTATGTGATTATATTTATTCATATGTTTTGCATACAAAGCCTGTTGTTGCGTATACAATTATTTGATTTTGTTATGTTTAAATCATGATATTAATTGTAGGCTTATATTTGTATTTAGCGTAAATCCCGAATAGATCCGCGTTTAATTTCCCTAACAGATACACATTCCTACATTCCTTATGAAGATCCATATTCCTACCCTTCACCCATTCATGTGCCTTGCCATCAAGAAGAAAATCCTCCTAGTTATGTAGATGAGACTCCAGCTCAAATTCTATAGAAATTGGAAGATATAAGAAGTGAAAATGAAAAGTGCTTTGAGGAGACAAACAAGAAGTTTGATGAAATGTTCATGTCTCAAAGTCATCAAATCAATAGTTTGGAGCTCCAATTGGAGCAATTGAGCATTCAAGCCAATGAGATGTGTGAGGAGGAAGATGGGGGTAATGATGAAGATGAAGGGGAAGTGGAAAGCATGGAGGAAAAAGGGAATGTGGAAGATGAAGATGATGATCATCATAAGGAGAAGAAACCTCTTTCTATTCTAGATTGTATTGGAATTCAATAGTCTATTGAACCTTCTCATGCTTACATTGACTATGAAATTCCTTTTATTAATGATGATATTGCTTATAAATTTCCTCATGCTACATTGATTAAGAATCAAGAAGAAGAGAAGGATGAATTAGAAGAAGAAGAAAGAGATGAGTTTGAAAAGGAAGAGGAAAAAGAAGAAATTGATGAAAGTGAAGAGGATGATGAAGATGAGGATGAGCATGATGAGTACAAGGATCTTTATGATCAAATTGATTTTGATATTGATGGTAGCAAAGGAAAAATCCTACGTGAGATCAAAGAAGATAAAGATGATTGACAGTGTTGGTGCGTGTGATTGAAAATGTGTTAGAGAAGTGTTGTTAAAAATGTCTACAACATAAATGACAACATTACACAGCGGAAGACTTAAACGCACACTTTTGCAAAGGGATATCAAAATTTTCATAGGCTATACAAAATGTATAGACTGTGCTGCCTCACTAGCAGAGTAACTTCACTATAACTTGTAGTGACACAAATACAAGGTTTACACAAGAAACCAAAATTCAAGGCCGCGCAAGACCTACACAAGATCACACAAGGATATAAACAAGACCTATAAGAATAGACCTAAATAAAACCTAACACGTCTACGTTCAGCCGAATGGATTGTTGGATCAAACAATGAATGTTGCGAATAATGCCGAGACTAGTGTTCCCAACATTCTGATGAACCGTGTATAACCTAGAATCTAGTGAATGACACATTATCCGTTCAACTCTGAATTATACTTTTCGGTCATACTTTGAAATGATGAAGTGATGCTCTATTTATAGACGTAGATAATGAGCTCTCCACTCCATAATGAAGCCAAGTAGTGGGCTTCAAAATAACCGCCCATAATGATAACTTCCAAGTTAGTGAATATCTCTCTACTCAAGCAATGGAACCGCCTGATGTTCTAGAACCTTCTGGGACCTTCACGTCTTCAACTTCCATGCCTAGACAAATAATATAACATGGAAAAATCATTAGGAAAGTTATTAGAAAGGGCGAATTCTGATGTTGTCTAACATGATGGCAACACATTGCATAACATTTTTTCAACATCAACAATCTCCCCCAATTTGGCCTTTCTACTACAACACACTGATGTTGATCATAATCAAATAAATTTGATTAGGGTTGATCAGAGTTATGTAGACGAAATGATAAAATTTTCATCAAACGAAGTGATGAAAAATTTTATTCGAACCAAATAAAATAAAGCAAGTGAAAAAATATAGTTTTGTGGACATAAAGCATAACATAAGGTGCTTATGGACCAAAAGGTTAACTATCAACCAAAACAAGTATTCCGGACATAAAACACAACATAAGGTTCTCATAGACCAAAAGGATAACCATAAACCAAAACACAATTATAAGCATATTAAAAATCTAAAAGAGAAGGTTCATAAAGCATACAAACAATGCTTTAAACCTAGCAAAACATGAAATAGAATAGCCTAATCTAAGAACTGTTTTTTAGGTTATCAACTATTACAACTTTAAAATAAAATCAGAGTCTAAGCATAATAATGAAAATTCAAATGAAGTAAAGGAGAGGAGAAGGACTGAAGATAGAGATCAACAGCTGCATCCACAAGGACCGGTACAAACTTCCCCATACTTCGAACTTCATCATCACACAAGCTCAACTTTGAACATCATCTTGATGTTCAACAGCATCCTTAAATCTTTCATTGACTGGACTCAGGATATCATCAGGAATAGGTTGTGTAACCCCAATCTCATCAGCAACCACCTCAGCAACAGTGTCTGCAACAGCCTGCCTTAATATGTTGGCATCATCTTGAACAACACTGTCAGCAACAACTTCATTTCCTGGTTCTTCTGGATCTACATCAACCTCTATGTCCTGTAACTGCACTCCCCAGAATTTGTGCGTGCATCAACATCAGGAGCTACTCCCCCTGTTGGAGTGGAAAGGAGATTCTCCCAAAATGCTTTTCTAATTTTCAAATCCTCCACATTTGCCAGAAAATTATTAATTGTGTTCTGCAAAGAGGAAATTTGATCAAGAATATAAGAGGGAGTTAGTTGGACAGAAAGAATGGATCCTCCAGGTGACATGTTGGCATTAATGTTGCCAACATGTTAAGCAGCATTTGAGGTAGAAGGTCGATTCTGAGCAGAGTTGGCTGGATTTACACCGGGTAAAGGAACATCAATCACCCGTGGTCCACTGAGCAAGGTGTGAGAGATTCTGAAGCTTGCTTGAAAACTGCTGATTGTTACAGTGTCTGGCCTATCAAATTTTTTATCTTCTAGCAACAATGAGATCAAACATGGGTAGGGTAGCAACCCTTTCCCAGAGATAGTACCAGTATAGCTCATCATATTTCTGAATATTGTTTGCCCCAAATCAAACTGTTTAATATGAATTTTGTACAAAAGGACAGCTTGCTCTTTTGTCAAAATTGTAGTATTAGTTGAAGGCAACCAATTATATACAACCAACTTATGCAGGATAGAGAACAAACTTGTCAGTTTTGAAGCACTAATCCTATTCACCCAAGTAGATACCAAACCACCAGTCAGCACAAAAATTCACAGCATTCATATCTTCAAATACAGGTTCAACACAATTACCAGATTTCAGAGCATTGTTTGCCAAAATCGTGATGATTTCCACACAAGTGAACGTGGTCGTTGTTGTCGTGGCAAGTTAACCAAGTTAAATATCGAACACAGGGAAACGATGCGATATCAAGCAAGCATTGAATGTCTACAAAAGGCTAATAGCTAGGAAAGTAAGAAAACCATCAAGGATTCTATCTACTATGGCAAAGAAAAGTAAATCCTAACTATCACCTCAAAGAAGTGAGCAAGGGTGAAGTGTACATGGAAGTAATCCTACTATGGTTCCTCTAGAATCCTATCCTTCCTAGCATGCAAAAGATCTCTTAGTGTATTAATCAAGCCAACTAGTGTCTAGATCTCTCTACAACACAAGGTAAGGCTCTATTAGGTGTCTAGATCTCTCTACAACTCCTAACACTCCAATTAAGAGGTCTTAGGCTAATATGCAATTCTCATTGGTCATACAAGCAATATATCAAACACTTGGTATGCATAAGGTTCTTATAGCTCAATTCTCATTTCATAGCTAACCATATAAGCCATATATTCTAATTAAACATCCCAAACATTCATGCAAGTCATTAATAAGAGAACTAACACATCAAGATCACTAATTCATGCATGGGATTAACAAGAGACTAAATTCACCATAGTAATCATACAACCATGCAACAAAAGATTAGCCCATGGCTAATTGGAAATGTAAATCAACAATTAAGACATAGACAAATATGATTAACACTAATATAAAATGAAATACAAGAAATCTTACCAATTGTTGAAGAATTGAAATACAAGCATCAAACCTTGAAAAGCTATCTCCTAATCCGGAATGCAAAATGAGAAATTGAACCGTACAATTGTAGCTTGAATCTAGAGAAGAATGTAGGAACAAACAGATCGAAATTCCGACGGACGGATCAAAAGTTATGGAAGAAATAAGATTGTATCTAACTAAGAACCCACTAAGTAACTACCTATTTCTCTCTCTTAACTAATCCAAGAACTTGGAATAATGATGGAACTATGCTTGAAAATCTGATCCTTGAGTTATTTATAGTGCCCACAATGCTTGGTCAAAAATGCCCTTCATTAAACGCGCGAAAAGACGAAACTGCCCTTCGAAAATTTGAAATCCGAGCCTTCGCACGAGCACAAGCAGGTGGTCGCACGAACGCGGGCTCGTGTGAGAATTCGTGTGACGCTTTGCTGCCCGAACCAGAGAGGTATCGCACGAACGTGGCTTGTGGTCGCACGAACGTGGCCTGTGGTCGCTCGAGCCCGGCTTCGACTCGTCCGATCGATCCTCGACTTCTTGTTTTCTTCATATCTTGAGTTCTAGAGCTCCGATTGACTCGATTCTTTTTCTGTTGCGACCCTCTCTTCGAACTCTTCGACATGGTATAACATTTGCCTCCATTGGGTCAACTCACATTTTCTGAACTTTTACGAACTTGCTCGTCTTTTGCCGGTTTTTGTTCGTTTTCACTACAAAACACATTTTCTTGCCACAAAATGGTTAATAGCACAATTTATACCAAATTAGGGTCAAATATGAATATAATCACATCAAAACCATATAGAAATGGATGCAAAAACATGGCATTAAGACCCTAATCAAGCACCATTAATCACCCTGGGATTCAACATTATTCTCACATTCCTAAACCAAGTGGTGCCATAGAACTTAGAGTTTAACCTTCCAGTATGTGCATGCAAGTTAGCATAAAACTCATAAATCCACTGAACAAAATATGGTTTAGCAAATGTCACAGAGTATAACAGGATCCTATCCTCCAAGTATCTGACCATCCCAAGTTTTTCAAAATCAGAAACTTTGATCAACTTCTCAGTAATCAACAGCCTATATCTAATCTCCTTAAATATCTTGCTATCAACATTATGGTAATCCTAATCCTTATCAGACCTAGCATCATCATCATCATTACCAGAGTTAGAATGTACCTGAATCCCCTCATCTTGAGAAGATGAATCTGAGTGTTGTTCAGTATGTTTCTCATCATCTTCTGAGCTTTCAGACCCTGATGTTGCCATCGGAGAGGCAACATCTTCAGCAACATTTTCAGCAACATCGTTCAGAACAGCCTTTTCTTTCTCTTTCTCCTTTCTTGATGATCTTTTCTTTGCTACGTACTGATTCAAAGGAATATTCATGCTTGAATCAGTCTCCTCTGAGCTTTCATCGTTCCCACTTGGAACAGGGCAGTCTTCTTTCTCTTTATCCGAGCCAAAGACCTTGATGGGCTTAGAAGCAATCTCATCATCAAGTACCTTGCGCCTCTTCGCAGAGTAGTTCACCCTTCTCCCCATCGTTCTGTAGGAAACCCTACGTTTACCACCACGATAGGTAGTCTTCCCACGCCCACGATCGTGAATATTTTGGAGCCGCTCTCCCAGTTGAAAAGATTCGCTGGAGCCTTCAGAGTCGCCGGACCCACCGTCCAAGTCAGTTTCTTTCTCTGTTGAGCTCTTTTCGACATAATCTTCAGGGTGCGCCATTCTTTATACCGGATCTAAGTCAATCACACTCTCCCCCACAACAATTACAGGCGTAGTCGTTTGAAGGCAGAGTTGATTGTAAGAGGCAACCATCTCGTCCATGGTCGCGTCTGCTGAAAGCTTGATTTCAATTGGTCAAGTTTCAAGCTCTTTTGGTGTGGGTTTGAAAGATTCAGTAATAATAGATGTAATGGAAGAAGAAGGAGCTATTTCGGCTTGGATTGAGAGTGGATTTGTGAAGGTAAATGGTTGAGGAGCAACAGGTAGGGGAACCTCCATCGAGCCGATGGTTATCGACGGCGATGTTGGTGTCGATGCCTCAGCATTTTCAACCGTATTCTGGGATTTAGGAGAGGTAGCCATGGAAGCAAGAATTTTTAGAGGGTTTTCTTGGGATGTTGGTTTCGATTGTGATGATTGTGAATATGCAGAGCCTCCCTGCGTAGCCATCTAATCAAGTTCAGAGAGAAAAAATATTAAAAAAATCAATACACAATAATATTAAACCAATTGAAATGAAGAAGATGAAGAGATACTACACATGAGTACAAATAATACCTTTTCTAAAATAATGCAAACACTTTAATTAACTTAAACAATATTGATATAAGGCAAAAATGATATGAAAAATGAGATCTAATTTATAGATATATGAATTGGAAGTTATTTTCGAATTTTTCAGCTTGAAGAAAAAACTACCCATAATTATGATGTGGTGGTTTAAAAAACCGCCCATCATTTCGAAAAATAAGGAAGTGGGAAGTTTTGGAAATAAAATTAAATAACTACCCATTACACAACACATAATTAATTAAATAAATTCGAGAATTAATTCACATAATTAAGACTTAATAAAATTAAAATTCAGAAAATAATAACCATAAAAAACTTAGTCAAATTTTCGTGCCCCAACAAATGTTGTCAAATATGTCGGCACACACACATCTCAACACGGATTTTACATGAATTTACTTCATTAGTGTTGCCCCAAATTTTTTTTAAACACTATTTTATTTCATATTGATCCATCTTTTCAAAAGAGAGCATCGTAGTAGTCAACTCCGTGTCCCATAGTTACTCAATGGATTATGAACAAATTGATGCAATTTTCATCACCTTTTAAAAGAGAGCATCGTAGTTGTGAGCTCCGTATCCCATATTTACTTAGTGATTTAACATCTTTTAGTGAATATTTTTAAAGTCATTTAAGAGATGTGTGTCCAGGACTTTCAAAATGTTCCAACATGTATGCAAGAAAATAATAACAAATCTAATCAAGTTATAAAGTAACTGAAATATAAAAGTACTTAGTCAAAATTATGAGAACTAAAATATGTTGTCACAAATGCTGTCACCATTTGCTACAACACTCGTCATGAATTTAATTAATAGTGCATAGACCAAGAGATTTCTTAATAGATGAAAATCTTTGGTCATCAAGGGCTTTTGTAAAAATGTCCGCAAGTTGTTTTTCAGTAGAAATATATTCTAACTTCACAATTTCTTTCTCTACCAGATCTCGAATAAAATGATGCCTTATACTAATATGCTTAGTTAATGAATGTTGCACATGATTTTTTGAGATATTAATTGCACTAGTGTTATCACACATAACAGTGAGCATTTCACAATTTAAACCATAATCATCAAACATTTTTCTTAACCAAAGTAATTGAGTACAACAACTCCCTGTTGCAATATATTCTTACTCGACCGTGGATAGAGAAACACAATTTTTCTTCTTGCTATGCCAAGAGATTAAGTTGTTTCCCATGAAGAAACAACCTCCAATCGTGCTCTTTCTATCATCACTATCACCTGCCCAATCAGCATCACTATAACCTAGCAAGGAATTGTTAGTATCTTTGCTATACCAAATACCAAGATCACATGTGCCGGCAACATATTTGATAATCCTTTTGACGACATTTAAATGTGACTCTTTTAGATCAGCTTGGTATCTTGCACATAAACATACACTAAACATAATGTCCGGTCTACTAGCAGTTAGGAATAAAAGCTTTCTATTGTCGATCTATATAATGTTGGGTCAACATTTTTGCCAACATTATCTTTAGATAATTTTTTAGATGATCCAATAGGAGTTTTCATGTGTTTAGAACTTTCTAAACCAAATCTTTTAACCAAATTCTTTGCATATTTATTTTGTGAAAAGAAAATTTCATCTTTAAGTTGTTTGATTTTGTCACGCCCCAATTTTCAAAAACATTTCATTTCAGCGGAAGTCTTACTTTTAATTAATAGTTTGGAAAACATATCTTTTAGAACGTGAACCCTCATGCTTGGAATAAAATTTCTTTTCTTTTAAAAACCTTTTTGAACTAAAATCAGAGTAATATATTTAAATAAGTAAATCATACATTCAAAATACATAGCTAATTCAATACCATCATATAAATCATAAGATACCATCTCAAATATAATTAACATAATTCACATGTGAAACTAACTTATTCTAACATCATACAACATATAAGAAATCATTTAAATCATGCAATAACTCATAAAAATTTCGTGTACAGCAGCTTGGAAAGTATAATTCAAAAACAGTCCCGGGGTGTACTCATCAAAACTGGGTGTGTACGAAAATAGCCCACTAACTAATACAAAATCCATTTTCTTTAATACTATAATCTTGCCATACAATATAAGACCTCTAAACACTTAAATAAATCATACTAAACATCATATAAAAAGTTTCCACGAAAATCCCTTTTAGATACGCATGAAAAGCTCGTAAAATAAAGTTAATGGACTAAAATAAATCTTGAATTTGAAATCGTATTTTCTCCAGGTTTGAAGACCAATTATACTCAATATTTAATGGCCAATAAACTGCCATAATTTTGAAAATAGGCTGGGCATGAAATTGATATTTTTTTAAAACAAGGAATTTATGGACTAGAATCACATAATGGACTAAAATCAAATCCTCGACTTCTACTAGGTATAAACTCACGAAAATTGGTCAACATGCATAGCATATCATGGTAATATTCTGGTAAAGTTTCATAATTTTTGGTGTTGAACTCGATGACTTACTAAGCATGCAAATCTAAGGACTATAACTAATTCTTTAGGACAATTAATCCAATAAAATCCACATACTCATAATCAAATAAATTCGTCCAGCTGCTGGTCATTTAATAAAATGAATTCATCTACTTAACTCCTAAAAATCATGCAATTTAACACATAACCTAATTAATAAAAATACTTCATTAAAATCCATAATAAAGTTCAATGATTCATCAAACCATAGAAATCCTAATTCAATCATCTACGTGTACATGCACTCAAACGAAATAAAACATGCCAATGTCCCAACTTGTGGAAACACTCATGGTACCGAAAACATAAAGAAATACTTGCAAACATAAAAATAAATCCTACTTGGTTTTTATTTAAAACTTCATTCTTTATCTTCTCTTTTCTCGCATCACATCCACCCTCCTCCGCCTTGCCGATCTCGTAGCCTTACCCAAGATAATCAGAAAATATTATTCGGTTAAGGGGTGAGTAATTATAAAATAATCACTCTGTGGGGATAGTTAGTTCGAAATCTAAATATAAAGGACATGAAAACATGTAATCATACCAATCTTTCTTAATCTGTGATAAGACATTAACGTATCTAATCTTGTTGATATTGCATTAACGTATCTAATCTTGTTGATACGGCGTTAACGTATCTAATCTTTGATACTACATAAGAGTATCCCTCTTTAGCATATAAACACATACACACATCAACTAAACATTTAAAGATCGAACCATAAATACCAATTTTCACCGTTAAAATCCCCACCTTTGCTTGTCTAGAAAATTAGAGATGTGTTGTACGTTGGCTTGCTAAGTCCTTGCTTGAAATCCTACTTCTCTTCCTCTAAGTGTGGCTGCCGAAACTTGCTATCTCTCTAGCCTAAGTTTCTGCCCAAAATCTGGTCCTATATCTTAATGAAAGTGTCGATTTTTGGGTGGCTATAGGGGCTGACAAATTTTGGGGTGTTCTAGGGTTATGAAGTGATCCTTGATCATCTATTTGTAAGGACTAAAAGTCTTGTAGGGTTCCTACAAAGGGTTTGGACGAAATTGGAGGAAAAAGGGCAAGAAATTGGCCCAATATCATGTTGTATCTCTATTTCCATACTTGGCAACTTATTTCCAAAAATAATAAATCCTTACTATCTCTTATTCTCTTGATACTTAACCTTCAAGCATGTATTTTTCTTGCATAAGAAAATATGACTTATTTCCATAAATAAAGGTACTAAAAGTCAAAGTCTTAATGCTCTATTAATTTTCGAAAATTCTCTTAATACACAAGACCCATATTTTCGAAAATTATCAATATATTCCCATGTATTATTCTGAATCCTATTCTTGGTCAAAACCTCATAAAGTCAAATCCCTACAATTTATTCCTCAATTACTAACATACCCTTAATGAATTAATACTTAAGGAAAATAATAATCTTAGTGGACTAATACTATAAACTTGAACAATAATACTAATCTCCCTTCTCTATAAATTCGAAACTTAATCCTTGTCTAGGAGTCCAATTAATACTAATTGGTTTAAGTAAAAATACTAAGCAAGAAAATAGAATAAAACTCAAGCTTAAGAACTTAAAGGACTAAAAACTAACTCTCTAAAAATGTAGGCACAAACGGCACTTTTCACAAGGTGACCGACTACTTCTTCTAGTGGACTAAGTCCACCCTAACTTGCCGCATCAGCTTAATTATCCTCCAAGTAAAAATCTTCTAGAGAAATCTAATGTTATTTCTCCTTAATAAAGTGTTAATCCTTATTCTTGTCAATATTACTTATCTCAATAAATAAATCTTATACTTAATAAATTAATCCCAATATTAATACCTTAACTTAGTAATTGAATTAATCCTCAAATAAATATATTCTAGATACTTATAATATCACTCTTGTCCATAAATAATAATACTCCTAACTTTGCAACATGCACCTTTATCCCTTGAGAGTAATACCTTAAAGTCCTAACATTATTCCATCGCTTAAAGTCCAAATATTTGATAAAAATGATTCCGATAATAATCTCTTAGAAATCTAAACCTTAAATATTTTCTTGATCTAAAACCTCATCATATAAAATCTAATCGAGATCCCACATAAATTCATTCTTATCTCTAAATAACAACTCACTAAATTACTTCTATACCCTTAATAAATTGGTACTTAATAGATCCTAATTTTCTCAATCCAATTTGGAATATAACACTTAATAACCAATAAAGTCAAATCCTCTTAATCCTTTATTAAATACTTAATTGGATCATATCTTAATTTGGCTCTCTAACTTTTAATTCACATACTAAAGCCCAAAATGAATTATCAAGAACTTAATCTTAATTCCCAAATGATCAAATCATCTTTACTTACTTAATCATCAGAAAATTAATACTTAAGGCTCGTGAAAAACTTAAATAACTAAAGCACAATATTTAATTCCTACGCGCAACTTAACCTTAAAACCTCAAATGACGACTTATAAACTATAACTTGAATCCAATTATGCTGGGCGTTACAAATTTGAAGACCAAGAAAGTAATTCAAATCACCAACCATGGACATTTCAAATGTTGATGTCATTTCATTCACAAAGTCTTTCAACATATAATCACATGTAGAACAAAAAACAATGTCATCAACATACATTTGTGCAATAAAAATTTTAGAATTAACATGCTTGATGAATAAAGTTCTATCAGCTTCTCCTCTTACAAAACCAATTTGAATAAGAAAATCAGTTAACTTACCATACCAAGCTCTAGGAGCTTGTTTAAGACCATATAAAGCCTTTTGTAATTTAAAAACATGGATAGGAAAATCTGAATTTAAAAAATCCTTTAGGTTGCTCAACATATGCTTCTTCATTTAAAATGTCATTTAAGAAAACAGCTTTAACATCCATTTGATGCAATTTAATATTAATGAAACATGCAATTGCAAGTAATTGTCTTATAGACTCAATTCTAGCTACGGGTGCAAATGTTTCATCAAAGTTAATTCCCTCAACTTGAGTATAGCCTTGAGCAACTAATCTAGCCTTATTTCTAACAATATTGCTAGATTCATCAGTTTTATTCTTGTATATCCATTTAGTTCCAATCACATTAACATTTTTGGGTCTAGGAACTTTTAGTCCATACTTCATTACGCTCAAATTGATTTAATTCCTCATGCATGACATTTATCCAATTCTCATCTTTTAATGCTTTATCAACATTTTTAGGCTCAATTAAAGAATGGTAACATTCATGGTTCACAAGATTGCATTTAGAAGACATGCATATGGATCTTACCACATTACTTACGCTCATCTTCCCTCTTGTTTGAACTCCAGAGTATTGTTCTCCAATGATTTGATTTGATGGATGATTTTTCAGTATGCGTGAAGACAGAGTTTTATAAAAAATATTTGGATACTCTATAGGTTCTGACTTTTTAGTTGATGTTGTCTCAGGTGTTGGCGCATTTTGAGCAACATTTCTATTTTGGTCAGAATCTATAGGTTTTGAAATTTTAACCAAATCAGTAATATCCTCTTCAAAATTTGTTCCTGCAAGACTAGAATCATCATCAAACACAACATTAACTTATTCTTGCACAGTGACAGTTTTCAAATTGTAGATTCCATAAGCTTTACTATTTCAAGAATAGTCTAAGAAGAACCCTTTATCACTTTTTGAATCAAACTTATGCAATTGATCCCTATCATTCAAAATGTAGCAAACACAACCAAAAACATGAAAATACTTCACATTTGGTTTCTTATTGTTAAGGATCTCATATGTGGTTATTTTGGAATTAGTTATAAGATAGACTCTATTAGTAATATGCCAAAAAGTATTTAAAGCTTCAGCCCAAAACCTTTTAGATAAATGTTTTGATAAAAGCAAAACCCTAGCCATTTCTTGCAACGTCCTATTCTTTCGTTCCACAATTCCATTTTGTTGTGGGGTTTTTGGTGAAGAAAACTCTTGCATGATGCCCTTATTTTCACAAAATTCAGTAAACAAAGCATTTTGAAATTCCCTACCATGATCAGACCTAATTCTCTTTACTTTAGTATTGAAAACAGTCTTGAATCTTTTATAAAGAATTTTAAAAGCATTAAAAGTTTCTGATTTGTCTTTTAAAAATTCTACCCAAGTGTATCTAGAGTAATCGTCAACAATAACAAAAGAATACTTTTTTCCCACCAATACTCTCAGTTTCCATAGGACCCATCAAGTCCATATGTAAAAGTTCAAAACAATGTGTTGTCGAACAGTGTGCCAACATTTTATGTGACACTTTGATTTGCTTACCCTTTTAACATGCATCACAAACCTTGGTTTTGTCTAACTTTAAAGAAGGGAGACCTTTAGCAGCATCAAGTCTAATCAAATCATGAATGCATCTATAATTAGCATGACCAAGTTTTTGATGCCAAAGAGTATTTTCATCTAATTTCACACTATTGCATGTTTCATTCGATTCAATCAAATAACAATTGTCTACAGACCTATTACCAATCATAAGACACTCATCATCATTATCATAAATGGAGAAGAACAACAAAATAAAGTGGAGGAGGAGCCTACAAATGAAATAAGCATTTCTCTACCCTTAGACTTTTCTACTTGTGCTATATTTGATAATGTTGTTCATTGTGCATTTGTCTTGCCTCTTGTATTGATTGACTATAAGATTGAATTAAGAATCCCCTTAAATATGTTTAATAGTGAGAAATGGGGGTGAATTAGGTTGAGAAGAAAATAAGAACATACTTGTGCTTATAAATTCAAAATGATAAGGAAAGTAGGGGTATGGGGTAAAAATTCTACATGTTTCCTTGATCATTATGCTTTAAGATTGTTGTATAAAGGGAGGAATGCCAAATATCCTTGGCCATTTAGCTAACATTGGTGCGTCCGGCAAGGGGACGTTAAATCCAAGTGCTAGATGAGAGGCAACCCATCCGTAAAAAAATTCTTGCTTATTAGGTTTACTTTATAGTTAAGATAGTGTTATTTGTTTTGATTTGCTTCATATGAGGTAGTGTGTTCTCTTACTTTGGTTGGTGCATGTGATTTACCATAGTTTGGGGGTGTTGCCTCTTGTTATATATGATGATTTCTTGGTTTAATTGAGCTTATATATGCCTTTATTGGTCATTGATTCATGGAAAATCCTATTTTCATCACTCTTTTCCAAACTTTTAGGATCATGATTCGAAAAAGTTTGGGGGGGGGGGGTGTGTTCGTTCTTAAAATTTTGATATGCAATGATAATTGATGTGATTTGTGAGCTTGAGAAGGTGTGAGGAGGAGATTTCTCTTCCTACTTGGCCAAGAAGGACATTCTCATGTAAGTGTCAAGTCACTCTCCTATTCTTAATCCCAACTCAAGTTATGTCTTTACACTTATCTCTATATGTGCTTCCATTCTTAAGTTTAGTTTGATTGATCTTTAGATTGCTATTTTGAGCTTAAGTGTTGATTCTTGTTGTATTGTGCTTTGATATGTGCATTGCATGATCTTTTCTTCACTCTTTGCCAAACTTTTTAGACCCTTGGTCCAAAAAAGTTTGGTGGGTGTCTTCCTTTCGCAAATCTCATTGCAATGCTATACTTTTGTTGATTTTTTGTGTTCCTATGATGTTTTAGACCATATGCTTATGTGAATACCTTGTTTTGCTTGTTATGATTGCCATATTGTTGCTAGTTTAGAGTTATGTGGCATGAGATATGTTTATGATTGTGTGGATGATGTTGATAGTTCATGTTAGATGTAGTGGACTTATCATTTGATTCATGCCTTGTCTAGTTTGCTATGGAATTTATGATTCTTGATACTTTGATGATTTGAGCATTTTTTATATGATTAGAGTCTTGATCACCCTATTCCAGTGAGTTTTGAGCTTTTGATGCCCGTTTCAATTTTGAACGGACGATATTCCTTTATGTGAGTTCCACACATACATTTTACTCCAGAACTTGGCTTTGGTCTTATTTGAGGCTACATTAGATGAAGATTTTACATGATATGATTTGAGGACATCTTTGATCTATATTGAGCCACTTTGCCCTATGAGCCTACTATTGATCCTATTATCCATTGCTTAACACTTTGTGCCTATAAACCTTTCCTTTGGCTAACCACACTTTAAGTCATTTTCCTTCCTTTTTGGAACTCTCTTGTCCCTATGATTAGTAGAGTGAAAAGAAGGAAGGAAGATTGGTGATTTGATGAAGAAATTGGAGGCCTTAGTGAAAGAAATTCAAGTATGTATGGATTAATGAGAAAAGAAGGTTCAAAGTCAAGTTCTTGCAAGGAATTGAAAAAGGTTGACTTTTTGTAAAATTATGGTGAAGTTTGACTCTTGTGTTGTGAGTATGTTCACAACTTGTCAAAAGGGAAGAATGATCTTTGAGAGTGTGATTTTGAAAGAGCATGAAGAGTATGGGCAACAATGCATGAAGATATGATCTTTATTTTGATTCCTTCTATGCTTTACTAATCATACTTAGTCACTTTTATCCATATGTTCCTTCCCTACCAAAGAGCTAACACTATAACCTTTAAAAGTCCTCATTGATATGTGAATGATTTGTCATACCAAGTGGTGGAGAACATAGACTTGAGCCAAGCTTATGGTAGTATGTCTATGTGGTGTGATGATTGAGTGAACCTAAACACTTGAGGGTTGAGCTAAACGCTTATCTTGTGAGGATCTTGACTCATTGATTTGATATCTTGCTTAATGATTCATTGTTGATAGTTGATTAGATGAGATTGCATGCTAGACTTGCTTGATATTGATTGATAATTCAATGGCATTTGATTGTGTGCTTGATGCTTCATTGATACAATTATTCTCCTATCTTATCGCTTCGTTGCTCGAGGACGAGCAACAATCTAGTTTGGGGGTGTGATTAGGGTCATAATTGCATCTTTTTGCATCCATTTTTATATGGTTTTGACGTGCTTATGTTCATATTTCACCCTAAAATGATATACTTTGTGCATTTAATCCCTTTTGGCTAGAAAGTTGTGATTGTAGGTGAAACTAAGCAAAACGAGGAAGAAACGAGCAAGATCGAGAAAATTCCTAAATTCTGGAGTTGATCCAATGGAATAAATTGATGTTCCATATTGAGGAGCTTGAAGAGAGGGTCGCAACTAAAAAAGAATCGAGTCAATCGGAGTTCTAGAACTCAAGATATGACAAAAATGTGAAAGTCGTGCATCGACCTACACTAAGTGTCATGATCGGCAGCACCTACCTTCAACTCGGCAGCCAATGTGCCTCTGGTCGGCAGCCGTTGTCTGAGGCGGCAGCTCAAGGCCCGCTCGACCAGGCGCTCGATCGCGATCGGCAGCACCTATGCTTGTGGTCGGCAGCAGTGTTAAAATTCAGATTTTCAGGGCTATTTTCGTATTTTCGCCCGTTTAATGAAGGGAACTTTGGACTAAGCATTTTGGGCACTATAAATACTCAAGGATCAGATTCTCAAAGGATCATCTTCATTATTCCAAGTTCTTAGATTATTTTAGAGAGAGGTTAGAGATAGTTTCCAAGTTGGGTTAGTGTAGATTTCATACTTCTCTCTATAATTACTTTTGATCCAACCATTGGATCTATGATCCGTTTTTTCCATTAGATTAGTCTCGTTATTAGCTACAATTCTACTGTTCATTTTATGATTTTGAGCTTTGGATCAAGAGATAGCTTTTCACGGTTTAATGCTTGTATTTCCATTAATCTACAATTGGTAAGTTTTCCTTTAATTCTCTTGTGTTAGTTAATATTCATGATGTTTAGAATGTTAATTGTTGATATTCAATTCCAATTAGCCATGCGCTAATATCCTTGTTGCATGGTTGTATGAATACTATGGTGAATTTAGTCTCTTGTTAATCCAATGCATGAATTAGTGATCTTGTTGAATTAGTTCTCTTATTAATGACTTGTATGAATGCTTGGGATGTTTAATTGGAATGTATGGCTTATATGGTTAGCTATGAAATGAGAATTGAGCTATAAGAACCTTATGCATACCAAGTGTTTGATATTTGGCTTGTATGACCATTGAGAATTGCATATTAGCCTAGACATCTTAAATGGAGTGTTAGGAGTTGTAGAGAGATCTAGACACCTAATAGAGCCCTTAGTTTGTGTTGTAGAGAGATCCAGACACTAGTTGGCTTGATTAAGACACTAGTTGTAGGATTACTTCCATGTACACTTCAAACTTGCTCACTTCTAAAAGGTGATAGTTAGGATTTATTATTTCTTGTTGATTTATTTGATAGAAACCATGATTGTTTTCATGTTTTCGTAGCTAGAACCTTTGTGAACACTCAATGCTTGCTTGATATCGCATCGTTTTCCTGTGTTCGATATTTAACTTGGTTAACTTGCCGCAACAACAACGACCACGTTCACTTGCGTGGAAATCATACACGATTTTGGCAAACAAGAGAGGTTGCAAGTGATCAAGTTGCAACACCCTTTCAACCACATAACACTTCTTTTCACACTTCTTCATTTCAAGCATTTTTCCACTTCCTTTCTTTTGCAATTTTGCATCACATTACCAACACATTAGGAACATAAGCTCTTTTTCACATCTTTTCATTTAATACAACTTCCATTTTTTCACATCTTCATCTTTTGTTTCTTTCACTTTTCTTCACCATCTCATCCACCATGCTTTCTTTCAAAGCACATGTAACCCTCTTATCCTCGTATAAGCTCCACTTGTAATAGGGAAAATAATGCTCAAAATTAAGGATAATCAAGCTAAAATCATAGGTTGCCAAAGAAAAAGGCCAAAGGCACAAAATGGCTAACTGTGGAATCAATGTCATGGCATGGATAATTTGGCTAAGTGGCTCATATAAAATCTAAGATGGCCTCAAATCATTTTTGACAACTCATTGCAAAATGTGATCTCAAACAAGACTCAAATCAAGTTCTAGAGTGGAAATGCATCATGTGGATCTCACATCAAAGAAATGTCATCCGTTTAAGATTGAAACGGGCAAAATAGGCTCAAACCTCACGGGTAAAGGTGATCATGACTCATATCATATCAAACATGTACACATCAATCATGTATCATGCATCAAAGAATCAACCACACTATAGACAAAAAATGAATTAAACAATCATCCACACAATCATAAGCATATCTACATCATCCACACAATCTACATCTCATGCACACAATCATAAGCATATCTCATGCACCATAGCTCTCAACTAGCAACAATATGGCAATCATCAACAAGCAAAACCAAAGGCATCATAAGCATATGATCACAAGACATAAGAAAGCACTAAAATCATCAAAAAGCATAGCATATCATAGCATTGCAATGAGATTTACGAAACGAACACACCCCCAAACTTTTTTGGACCAAGGGTCTAAAAAGTTTGACAAAGAGTGAAGAAAAGATCATGCAATGCACAAATTAAAGAACAATACCACAAGAATCACAATTAAGCTCAGTGTAGCAATCTAAAATCAAGCAAACTAAACCTAAGAATGGAAGCAATTAAGAAGAGATAAGTGTAAATACATACCTTGAGTTGGGATTAAGAATATGAGAGTGACTTGCCACTTACACGAAAATTTTCTTCTTGGCCAAGTGGGAAGAGAAATCTCCTTATCACACCTTTCTAGAGCTCACAAATCACATCAATTATCATTGCAAATCAAAATTTGAAGAACGAACACACACCCAAAACTTTTTCGGATCAAGGATCCTAAAAGTTTGGAAAAGAGAGATGAAAATAGGATTTGCAATGAATCAATGATCAAACAATTCATCTATAAGCTCAACTAAACCAAGAAATCACCATATATACCAAAAGGCAACACCCCCAAACTAGGATAAATCACATGCACCAACAAAGGTAAGAGAACACACTACCTCATATGAAGTAAATCAAACAAATAAGCTATCTACACTACAAAGCAAACCTAATAAGCAAGAAAACTTTTTTAAGATGGGTTGCCTCCCATCTAGCGATTGGATTTAACGTCCCCTAGTCGGACGCACCAATGTTAGCTAAATGGCCAAGGATATTTGTCATCCATGCCATCCCACTCTAATTTCATAGCATAATGATCAAGGAAACAAGTAGGATTTCAACCCCATACCCCTACTTTCCTTATCATTTTATACTTGTAAGCACAAGAAAATTTTTCTTCAGTTCTTCTCAACCTATTCCACCCCCATTTCTCACTATCAAACATATTCAAGAGGATTCTCAATTCAATCTTATAATCAATCAACTCAAGAGGTAACACAAATTCACAATAAACAACATTATCTATTAAAGCACAAGTTGAAGAGTTTAAGGGTTTAGAAATGCTCATTTCTCCTTGAAGCTCATCTTCCACTTCATTTTGTTGTTCTTCCTCCATGAAGCTCATGTCCATAAGTGGACATTCATCTACCTCTTCTTGATTATTCTCTTTTCTAACTCTTGAATCATCTCTTTCCTTCTCCTCCATTTATTATTTTTTCACTTGATTCCTATCAAATCTAGCAAAAGAAGTAGAATCATAAATTTCAACATTAAGAGATTTAGTACGAATAGCTAAAGAAGAAGGGGTATAAGATCCTTTATCATTGTAGTTCAAGATTACCTTGAAATCTTTCCTCATTTAAATCTTGATTCTCTTCAAGAAATCTATCAATTAGATCATATATGTCTTCTTTCGGTTCA
Organism: Prunella vulgaris; assembly: GCA_026898435.1. Classification (NCBI taxonomy): domain Eukaryota; kingdom Viridiplantae; phylum Streptophyta; class Magnoliopsida; order Lamiales; family Lamiaceae; genus Prunella; species Prunella vulgaris. The sequence goes on along the minus strand of JAPKLY010000383.1, from coordinate 26,577 downwards.
TATTCCTCTTTTTCTTCTTTTTCTACTTCTTCTTCCTTATACATGTGGAGAGGAGAAGGATATGAATATTGACATGGATAGTGAGAGGAATATAGATAGGGATTTTGGTATGGGTGGTGGTAGAATTTTTGTGGTGGTGGTTGATATGGATAAGGTAGATATATGTAGGAATTAGGAGGATATGTGTATTGTGGAGAATATGAGTAATGGTTGTATTCATCCATCTTCATTTGAGTTCAATCCTACAAAAATAAGCAAGTATCAACACTCACCAAGAATAGTCAAGAAAAACAAAGAAACAAAGAAAAAGAGTAAACATCAATACAAACTAAAAAAAGTGATCGTTTCTCCAGTAACGACACCAAAAACTTCTTTTGGCGTTGCCGGGATTCAAGAATGCTCAAGTAAACAAACAATACAAACCAACAACATTCAAAGACATTCAAGTAAACAAACAAATACTATCTTAACAAAGAGATCGTTTCCCCGGTAATGGCGCCAAAAACTTGTTTGCCAAAATTGTGTCACACGCAAGTGTACGTGGTCGAAGTTGTCATGGCAAGTTAACCAAGTTAAATATCGAACACAGGAAAATGATGCGATATCAAGCAAGTATTGAATGTCTACAAAGGTGGTTAACTAGGAAAGCAAGAAAATATCATGATTTCTATCTACTAAATCAATCAAGAAATAGTAAATCCTAACTATCACCTCAATGAAGTGAGCAAGTGAGGAGTGTGTGTGCATGGAAGTAATCCTATTATGGTTCCTTTAGTGTCCTATTCATCCTAGCATGCAAAAGTTCTCTTGGTGTCTTAATCAAGCCAATTAGTGTCTAGATCTCTCTACAACACAAGATAGGGGCTCTATTAGGTGTTTAGATCTCTCTACAACTCCTAACACTCTAATTAAGAGGTCTAGGCTAATATGCAATTCTCATTGGTCATACAAGCCAAATATCAAACACTTGGTATGCATAAAGCTCTTATAGCTCAATTCTCATTTCATTGCTAAAACATATAAGCCATACAATCCAATTAAACATCTCAAACATTCATACAAGTCATTAATAAGAGAACTAATCCCTCAAGATCACTAATTCATGCATAGGATTAACAAGAGACTAAATTCACCATAGTATTCATACAACCATGCAACAAGAGATTAGCCCATGGCTAATTGAAAATGAAAATCAATAATTAACAATGAAAACATCATGATTATTAACTAAAACAAGAGAATTAAAGGAAAACTTACCATAGGTAGATGAATAGAAATACAAGCAACAAACCTCCACATGCTAAGTCTTGATCCAAAGATCTAAATACACAATTAAACCGCAGGAATAAAGCTCTAATCACTACGAGTATGTAGGAACAAACGGATCTAAAATCCGATGGACGGATCAAAAGTTATGCAAGAAAGAAGATTGAATCTAATTAAGAACCCACTAAGTAACTACCTAATTCTCTCTCTAAAATAATCTAAGAACTTGGAATTAAGACGGAATTATGCTTGAAAATCTGATCCTTGAGGTATTTATAGTGCCCACTATGTTTAGTCCAAAGTGTCATTCATTAAACGCGCGAAAAGACGAAATAACCCTCGATATTGTGCAAATCCGGGTCCTCGCACGATCCCTAACAGGTGGCCGCATGATCCGGATCGTGTGTGGGATTGTTCGGACCATGGATGAACCAACCAGTGAGCCTTCGTACGGTACTGTGCTGCTGGTCGCACTATCCCGTTCGGTCGATCCTCGACTTCTTATTTTTTTCATATCTTGAGTTCTAGAGCTCCGATTAACTCGATTCTTTTTTCGTTGCGACCCTCTCTTCGAGCTCTTCAACATGGTATATCATTTGCCTATATTGGATCAACTAACTATTTCTAGATTTTTACGAACTTGCTCGTGTTTTGCAGATTTTGCTCGTTTCCACTACAAAACACAACTTTCTTGCCAAAAGGGTTAAATACACAAAGTATAGCATTTTAGTGTCAAATATGAACATAAGAACATCAAAAACATATAGAAATGGATGCAAAAAGATGCAATTATGACCCTAATCAGTCTAATTGTCCACTAGTGAGCACACTTATAACTTCATCCATGTTGTCAACAGCAGGTTCTATCATAGACATAGTTCTCAACAGCTTATTAATCACCTTAGGAGAGAGCATCAGTTTGACCGCTCTAAACTATACATTCCCATAATGTCTAAAGTTTGTTCAACCCACATATTCCTTCAAGTTAGCATATAATTCTTATACTCATTCACAAATATATGGTGTAGCAAATTCTAGGGCATACAATAATGACCTTTCCTTGAAAAATTCAACCAAATTATATTCCCTAAAATCATCAATCTTGATGACTCTTTCACCAACAAGTGTTCTAGTTCGTGTTTTCCTAAACTTTTTTACTTCTAACATCATTGTAATCCCTATCCACCTCAGACCTAGATTTGGAAGAATGTTAAGATATTACCTCAACATCAGGATAATCACTTTCAGTTCTCCTTGCTCATATTCTTCACTATTCTCTTCATCAGGTTCTGACTCCCCTACAGATGTTGTTCCATGTGTTGCAAAATTTTCAGCAACACCCTGCATAAGCTCTTTCCCTCTCTTCTTTCTCTGCTCTTGTCTAAACTGAGCAATGGGGGACGTTCATATCAGAATCAGGTACACCTGCAGACTCTGCTTGCAGTGTTGTTGCTATCTCTTCGATGATAGCATCAGTATTTTCATTCCTTGAATAAAAAACATGAATGGGTTTTGCACCAACGCCACTGTCTTCCTTTTGTTTTTTTCTTATTTCAGAATAGTTCACCCTTTTGCCCATTGTTCTTGATGATCTTCTACGTTTTCCACCTTTCCTTTTAGGACTACCCTTTTTCTTCTTTCACACTTTTTCCAGTTTTTTTCCCAAGTTTTCAGAATTAGGAGAGACGTCATCCTCTGCATTCATCTCTTTATTATGCCGACCTTCAGTAGGTACGGGCTGGATTCTTGCATGTATAGCCTCGAGTTCAGCAGTGTCTACCTATTCATCACCAACAAAGATTTGAGGTGAATCAGTCTGTGATCGAATGGCCGCGTACGCACCTGCAATTTTCTCCATTGGTGTTCCGAGACTGAATTTCAAAGCAATAGGATCAAGATTGAAGCAGGGTAGATTTGTTTAAGCATTTTCTAAGGCATTTTCATTAGTTGGCTTAGACGACGAAGGCTGGGCATCGACGGATTCTGTCGTGCTAGGGTTTGCGATCGGAGATGGTGTTGTCTGGGTTGAAGACGATGGTGGAAGATCAATAGAAATTGATCCGATGGTGATTGATGCTTGCGTGGAGGCACCAACATTCTTCTCGGCATTCTGGGAATCGGTATTCGAAGCTATGGAATCAAAAAGGTTGAGAGGATTTTGATTTTTAGATGAGGAAGATTAAGTGTTTTTTGAAATTTATTGATTGCTTCAAGTAGACATATAACCTGTAAAGTTTTAAAATAATATTATAACAATAGCTTCAATAATGGCAAGTTAAATGAACAAAAACGGATGTAGTAATAAAATTAAATATGTATGATATACATATTGCAAATAACCTTAAATTTTATGGAGTCCAATTTTTAAGAAATCTTTGATCAAAGAAAATAAATGTGTAGACATCTTAAATTTTAAAGGAGACTTATATAGAAAAATTACATGTGAAGAAATTATGCATAATACCACTTATATGATCGTGTAGAAAGTGGGTAGTTATAAAACCTCCATTTCTAGATCATGTTTAAGTAATAAAATACCCACTAATTAATTTATGCAACAAAAATTAAATATTTTATGTTACAACATAAGTTAGTAAAAAATAATTCCAAACTCCATTAATGTTACATTTTATGTTGGCACACATACATTTCAGCATATAATTTTACAACTTTTATTTAGTTATTTTCAAATATTTTATGCACATCACAAATTTGTTTCATATTCATTCACCTTTTGAAAAGAGTACATCGTAGTCACGAGCTTCGTGTCCCATAGTTACTCAGCGGATTATGAACACATTGATGTATTTTAATCACCTTTTGAAAAGAGTACATCGTAGTAGCAAGCTCCGTGTCCCATAGTTACTCAATGATTAAATATCTAATTGCGATTTTAAGCAAGAAAGTATGTCCAGAACATGTAAATATTTTGGAAGTTCAAAAGAATTTTTACACACAAAGTAATTCAATAGTCAAAATCAAACGTTCTTAAAATTTTTTTTAAAGAAATTTCCTAATGTTGTTCCAAATGCGGTAACATTTGTATACAACATTCACACTACAAAAAAATGGCTTATAACCCAACAATTTTATTACACTATAAAATCAATAACATAATAAACACTCTATATTCACATTAATATTTTAAAGTGTGATAGTATGTATTATTGTACCCTTACTTAATACTATTATTACAAAATTAAACTAGTGTGTTAATATTAACTTAATTACCACAATTTTAAGTGATATAATATAACACAGAATTAAACTCAAATATTTAGTATTATTTCTCACATTATATACTACTGTGATAAAAGTTTAATACTCTTTAATTAAAAAAAAGTATGGCGTTATTTATATTAATATAAATATAAATTATTTTAATATTTTTAATAATAACCTAATCTCTAAGCCTAAATCTTGAGTGCAGGACTCTTTACCAAGTCCACGGGACCACGGCTCAACACAATAATCCCAACCAAAAATCCAGAAACTGAATACCTAACTCACGGGAAATCGTTCCCAATTCTTGTTATAGAATGGAAAATTCCAAGTTCGTCAATTGAAATCAGATATCAATAACTAAAGTTTTTATCAAATTCAATTCTGCAGCCCGACTTACACCGGCGTAAGAAGCAGACCACCGCCGCTGGCTGCTTCACATCCACATAAAGTGCGCCACCCTATGCGCTGACTTGGCAAGAAATCAACTGCGCCACCACACTCTTCTACCGATTAGACGATATCACTTGACGCCTTACTCTTCACCACGCCCCTGCCATCGGTCGAACCTGCCCGACGCTCACATCTACCCGATGCACAAGAAAGCTGAACTATCCTCACTCCGATCAGTGAAGCCTCGTGTGGGGAGTTGGATGACGCAGAGATGGTCTTGGTAGATGTCGACAGTGGTTATTTCATTAAGGTTAGCATAATTATTTATTAATGTCATATAATATAAATTATGGATTATTTTTGCGTAATTTTTGTAATGGATCTTGATTTATATTTTTACTTTGAAGAAATAATTGAACATTGATTAAGAGTGCTTCAAAAGTTTATAGCCATATCTTTGTCATAGTTAAATCAATACAATGTTATTGTAACTTACTATGTGTAAAGGGGGGATTTTTTAGTCCATTTTTTTATAAGGTTTTGATACTAAAAGCATAAACTTTTCAAGAGCTTTTCTATCATCATTGGAGTGTTGGACTTCTGATTAGGGTCATAATTGCATCTTTTTGCATCCATTTCTATATGATTTTGATGTGCTTATATTCATATTTGACCCTAAAATGCTATACTTTGTGCATTTGACCCTTTTTGGCTAGAAAATTATGTTTTGTAGTGAAAATGAGCAAAACCGGTGAAAGATGAGCAAGTTCTTAAAAATTCAGAATTTGTGAGTTGATCCAATGGAGGCATATGATATACCATGTCGAAGAGTTTGAAGATAGGGTCGCAACAGAAAAGGAATCGGGTCAATCGGAGATCTAGAACTCAAGATATGAAGGAAATGAGGAAGTCGAGGATCGATCGAACGGGGGAAGACGATTTCGTGTGACCACAAGCCAGGGATCGTGCGGCCATGAGCTTAGGTTCATGCGCCTGCTCGCTGGTTCGTGCGCCGAAGGTCCGCCCGCACTTGTGCAAAATTCGGATCGTGCGTCCACAAGGGTAAGACCGTGCGGGTGACCTAATGAAGAACACTTTAGACTAAACATTGTGAGATCTATAAATACCTCAAGGATCAGATCTCTCATCATAATCTTCATTATTCCAAGTTCTTAGATTAGTTTAGAGAGAGACTTAGGTAGTTACTTAGTGGGTTCTTAATTAGATTTCAATATTCTTTCTTCCATAACTTTTGATCCGTCTGTCGGATTTCTGATCCGTTTGTTCCTGCATTCTTCTCTTGATTCAAGCTACATTTCTATGGTTCAGTTTTGTATTTTGCATTCCAGATTAGGAGATAGCTTATCAAGGTTTGATGATTGTATTTCCATTCTTCTTCATATGGTAAGATTTCCTTTAATTTTCTTATTTTAATGTTCAATCCTGATGATTAGAATGTTAATTGTTGAATTTCATTATTAATTAGTCATGGGCTAATATCCTTGTTGCATGGTTGCATGAATCCTATGGTGAATTTAGTTCTTGTTAATCCTATGCATGAATTAGTAATCTTGATGCATTAGTTCTCTTATTAATGATTTGTATGAATGCTTGGGATGTTTAATTGGATTGAATGAGCCTATATTGTTAGCTATGATATGAGAATTGAGCTCTAAGAACTTATGCATACCAAGTGTTTGATATTTGACTTGTATGACCAATGAGAATTGCATATTAGCCTAGACCTCTTAATTAGAGTGTTGGGAGTTGTAGAGATATCTAAACACCTATTAGAGCCCTTAGCTTATGTTGTAGAGAGATCTAGACAATAGTTGGCTTGACTAAGACACCAAGAGACCTTTTGCATGCTAGGATGAATAGGACACTAGAGGAACCATAGTAGGATTACTTCCATGTACACACCACACTTGCTCACTCCCTAGAGGTGATGGTTAGATTTACTTTGCTTTGCTAAAGTAGATAGAAACCATGATCTTTTCTTGCTTTCACTAGCTATTAGCCTTTTGTAAACATTCAATGCTTGCTTGATATCATATCGTTTCCCTGTGTTCGATATTTAACTTGGTTAACTTGCCACAACAACAACGATCACGTACACTTGCGTGTAACACCATTTTGGCAAACAACTTCGTGGCACCTATGCTGGGGAAACGATCTCTTTGTTAACTAGTATTTGTTAGTTTACTTGAATGTCTTTGAATGTTGTTGGTTTGTATTGTGTGTTTACTTGAGCATCCTTGAATCCCGACAATGCCAAAACAAGTTTTTGGTGCCGTTGCCGGGGAAACGGTCTTGATGGGACAATCTGAGTTTTTTGATTAGATCCCAAAACCCCTGATGAATCTGCCTAAGTACAGATGTTCAGGATAAAAAAATTCAGGATAGTTAGGTTAGGAATTCAGTACAGGAGGAACTCGCTGAAGACTGAAGAATATTGGAGTCGACCCAATTTACTGAAGTCTGAAGTGTAATTCATTCTGAAGGAATCAGTCAGTCTTGCTAAAGATTGCCTGATCTGAAGCTGAAGAACGAAGCCTGATGATCCGTCCTGAAGTCTATCCTGAAGTACCATTGACTGATGTTTCTACTGAGTACACTAAGCATACTCAGGACAGATCTTAGTCAGTGAAGAGTAAGTGTAAGCTATCAGGCTGTGCTGAATGCACTTAAGACCTGACTTAGGCTTTGGTTCAGTTTACCTGAATCATGTAAGTCCAAAGCAAAAAGGTTACACATACTGAGCTGAATAATCTATCAGGCTGTGCTGAAGACACATAAGACCTGACTCGGACAGTAGTTCAGATCACCTGAACCATGTATGTCCAAGGCAAAAAGGGTTATTTATGCTATGGGACAAGAGACAAAGAGAATGTCAGTAAGACTCCATTAAGACACACGTTCAGACTGAGTTATTAACAAGAGACTCGGAGTATTGAATGTACGAGGAAGGACAAATGTCTAAAGGTCAACTAGCCGTTAGAGCGGAGAGCCAATGATCTTTCGACACGTATGTACGGAGTCTGCGCAGCATTTAATGCGTCTCAAAAGTTGCAGGCGACGGGACAACTTGCCAGAATAAGCATGGCGGTTAGGTCAAATAGTATTTCTAGCCTGCAAACACCCTAAAATAGGAAAGATTTGATTAGATCTCCTCCAATGGATCTATTTTGAATCTTGCCTATAAATATGGAGAACCTTGCACCCATTCAAGGTTAACGGGAAATTTCCAAGAGAAAGCGCTCAAGAATCCAAGCTCTCAAAGCATACTATAAGCAAGACTCTGCAATTAAATTTCCCTAGTGTTGTAGTAGGATTCACTCTGTATTTGCTTAGATCGATATCTCTAATATTTAGCATTGTTTTGTATTGCTAGAGCTATCTTAGTTGCAAACCAGAATACCAAACCACTCATGGTGTGAGATTGGTTGGTCTGATGGACTGGGACTTGTAAAACGCCCAGGGGTCAGTTCCTAAGAGAGGAAGTTGGCTACTCGTGTCCCTTGGCACGTAAAACCAAGCAACTATCCTCAGGGTTTTGAGGATAGCTTCCTGTTAAATCAGGCCGTGGACGTAGGAGTTGGTTATCTCCGAACCACGTTAAAAAGACCCTTGTGTGCTGATTTACTGTTTTGTTCAGGATCATAACTGTCATCATAATAAATTGAACATTCTGCATTGTTTTATCCTCAGGACTGAATCAATCATCCTGAATCTTAATTCAGTGCACTCAGCCCTAACCACCAGTTTATTAAGCAAGTTCAGAGAAAATGTTTTCAGAAACTAAAACGAGTAGAATCTAAGGGCTCACCTTCCGCACGTACTCTAGCTCACTAAGATAGTTGTCCAACTGACTCACTTCCAAGCAGTCAGTAGGTTTGTTATCTCTACTGAGCTTCTGGGCACATTACTCACACTCAGCTTATCTGACTCGTTACTGAACTGTCCCTGCTGTCCCTGTGGACCTTCAGCACACTGAGTAATTCAGGAAATCCTGACTGAGAGTGTAAGAGCATTTTTCTGAGTCTTTCAGAAAAATCTGACATCAGTCTATTCCCCCCATACACAGATCTTCCTCGTTTTGGGACCAACAAGTGGTATCAGAGCAGTGGTTCAAAAGACCACTGACTTTGTTTACCAACAGTTTCTAAGGAGAAACTTTTGGTGGTCTACTGAATAGATCTTGCTTCTAAAAATTTGCATATCATGGCATCCGATTCTAAACGCCTCGAGGGCAATCTTCCTAAATTCTCAATTGACAATTATGATTATTGGAAATTCAGGGTACTTGCACATCTCTACTCTATCCATGATCAGATGCATCAGGTGATTGAGCATGGTCCGATCAGATTCATGAGGAATCTTCAGACGACCTGGCCTGTTGCTGGCAATGTCCCTGTTCCAGCCGCCGGAGATGAAGAAGTGGAGAGGTCTGCGCTTAATTCTTATCAGATTAAGCAAATCGGACTGGATAATGTTGCCAAGAACATTATACTCCATACCGTTTCTTACGAGAATTCGGTCAGGCTCATGCATCTGAGGACCGCAAAGGAAATCTGGGATGCTCTGAGGGAGATGAGTGAGGGATCTGAAAAGATCAAGGAGAACAAGAGAGTTCTTGCTATTAGGAAGTTTGAAGCCTTCCGGATGCTAGAGGGAGAATCCATCGATCAGATGGAAGCTCGGTTCATTAAGATGATGAATGAGCCAGCAACCCTTGGGAAGGAGTTTCCCAAGAGGGAGGTGTCTTCTAAAATCCTGAACTGTCTCCCTGAAAGATGGGACACAGGAGTAATCCTGCTGAAAAACACTCAGGATCTTACAAACATTCCTTACTCTCACCTATTCTCAGAGTTAAAGGCTCTGGAATTCGACCTCGATAAGAGGAAGAAGAAGGGTGTTGTCAGTGAGGAAGTTAGTGAGGAGAAGACTCCTGAAAAGGAATAGAGCGTGGCTCTTAAAGCTACTCCTGAGCCTGAGGCTAGATCTGGCTCTAAGTCTCTGAAGGACATGAACAAGGATGAGCTAGCCTTGGAGTACAGCCTGATGGCACGGCGATTCGAGAAACTAAACTCTCGATTCGGAAGGTATAAGAAATTTTATACTGACAGTCGTGATCGCAGGTACTCCAGCCCCCGGAGATCGAGCCCCCGAAGAGAAGAAAGGAGGGGTTCAAATTCCAGGAGGGATCGCAATGAGCCTGAGTGACGAAGATATGAGAAAAGGAGAGATGATGAGCCTAGAAGATCCAGCTCCAAACCTGAACGATCATCAGGGAGCAGGAGGGAGTCATCTGATAAAAGGTACACTGACAAGAAACTTGATTCTGATGTAGATAAGTGTTACCACTGCAAAAAGACCGGACATTATCAGTATGATTGTCCGGAGCTCAGTGCTCGTGAGCGAGAGGATCGGAGAGCCAAGAGAGAGCTCAGGGCATCAGACTGGAGAGCGTTGCTTGCTGAGGATTCCTCAGATTCAGATGGCCTAGGACGCCGATCCCCTGAACTCTTCTCCGATGAGGAGTATGATGACATCTGCCTGATGGCAGATGATGAGGTATGTTCTTCTGCCTCTTCTCCTGATCACGCACCTGAGCTTAGCTCAGATTCAGCAGGAGAACTCGACCTTCAGCTCGCTCTAGAGCAATTGATGGTTGACTTCTCAAGGCTGCAGGAGACTCATACTCACACAGTGGATGTGAATGCAAAACTGAGTGGGGAAAACGATCGGTTAAATGAGTCTCTCAGAGTAAGAGATACTGAGGAAGCCCTCAGATTAGTACATCTTCAGGAAGAGCTACTTCATGCTCGGAACAAGCATGATGAAGCTCCACTGGAGGTAGAAAGACTGAAGGGTGTATTCAGCTCTCTGATTGAGACTCGTGATACTGATCTGTTCCTTGCTCAGGAACAACTGATGATTGAGCGAATTGCTCTTAGAGTAATGTTCGAAACTGAGTGGCAAGCTCGCCTTTGTGCTGAGCAAACCGCTTGGGATCTTGAGCTGATCTCAAAAGAGAAAGCTCATGAAGAGTTGGTACTTCAGTACACCACTGAAATTGAGGCCCTTAAAGAAACCAATGGGCATCTTGAGGTTAAGCTGAAAAAGTTATACACATCCACCCAAGTGGTTGATGAGTTAACAAATTTCTCTCAGCTGACTGATGGTGCTAAAGCTGGGTTAGGCTATGATGCCTCAAAAGACCCAAAGGGCAAAAAGAAGAGAAGTGCTTCAGGGAGCAACTCTCAGAAGAAGTTTGTCCCTGCCCTAACTGATGACAAGAGCTCAAGTGTTGCTCGTCAGGACAAAGGCAAAGGGAAGGATAAAATGCCTGCTGAACCTGTCAGGAAAAGGACTGAGGAATCAAGGCCAAAACCTAAGGGAAAGGCCAAGGCTCCTCATCCCGAGTCTAGGAAGACAGATCAAAGGAACTCCAAGGCTCAACCTAGGAATCCTCAATCTGGGAAGAATTTTGCTCCCAGCACTTCTCAGGCCCAGCCTAGAAATGCTCAGAGCAGAAGGAACTCAGAACAGAGGAGGCCTCAGGCAAAGCCAAGGACTACTGAGGTCCAGATTCCTCAGACAGGGCACAGAGCCCATCAGGAACGTCATAATCCTCAAAGGAGAAGGACAAACCAGGTGGTCTCTGAAAGGCAACGGAGACCTGACTCCGGTAACACTCAGGTCAGACCTCAAGTGCCAAGAGGTCAGGCCCGAGCTACTCCTTCTCGGGATCAAACTCAGCCCAATGCACCCAGGCCAAAGAGGAACAGGAGGCCCACCCCCAGGAATCAATATAGGGCTCCGGTACCTCAGGCTGACACCCATACACCCTCAACTTTCCAGGCACAAAAGAAGAAGACTGTATATGTTGATATTTCAGGGAAACAGGTTTACACTTCTGATGCTATCAGAATTGTTAAAAAAATCTGGATCCCGAATGGTATGGCTGACTCAGTAGGACCCAATACTAGATGGGTACCTGAGGCCTGATTCTTTTCAGGTCGCTGTGGGCTACAAGAAGAGGAAGGAGGATCTGATGAAGGACTGGTACTTGGACTCGGGATGTTCCAGGCACATGACCGGATTTCGTGATCTCCTTCAGGATTATATAGCTCAGGAAGGCCCGCAGGTAACCTTTGGTGATAACTCTAAGGGTTTCACCAGAGGATTCGGAACCCTTGTTATTGGCTCTGTCCGTGTACTGAATGTATCATATGTTGAGGGACTGAGACATAACTTACTCTCGGTCAGTCAGTTTTGTGACCGAGGATATAGTGTAGAATTTACATCTAACATGTGTCTTGTGAAGGACAAATCTACACTACAGGTTCTAATTACAAGTATCAGGAGGGGCAACGTATATTTTGCAGATTTCAAGAGCAGTCCTTCTGAAACTTGTTTGGTTGCTAAGAGCTCCTCTGAGCTCAGTTGGCTTTGGCATAAACGCCTGAGTCACTTAAACTTCAAGATTATTAACAAAATTTCTAGACTCTCACTTGTAGATGGTCTACCAAATGAAGTTTTTAGCAAAGACCACGTGTGCGGAGCATGTCAGGAAGGCAAGCAAACCAAAGCTTCATTCAAAGTGAAAGAAGCCTTCTCAACTGACAGAGTGTTTCAGCTTCTGCACATGGATCTCTTTGGTCCAGTTACTCCAGTCAGCATAAATGGTAGGAAATATACCCTTGTTGTTGTTGATGATTATTCCAGGTATACATGGGTTATTTTCTTGCTGAACAAAAAGGAGACTCAGGTTAAGCTTCCAGAGTTACTTAAGCAATTGAGTACTGAACAGGGTCAGAGCATAGTCAGGATCCGATCAGATCGAGGAACTGAGTTTATAAACTCTATTATAACTGACTTTTGTACTAACCATGGTATAGCTCATGAGACTTCTGCAGCCAGGACCCCTCAGCAGAATGGGGTAGCTGAAAGAAGAAATCGGACCCTGAAGGAAGCTGCCAGGACCATGTTGGCTGAGTCAGGATAGCCCAAGAAGTACTGGGCTGAAGCAATCAAAACTGCTTGTTACACTCAGAACCGATCTATGCTGAACAAACAACATGCTCATACACCTTATGAAACTTGGAACAAGAGGAAGCCTCGCATCTCTTATTTCAATATTTTTGGGTGTAAGTGTTTCATCCTGAACAATGGGAAAGACCAGTTGAAAGCTTTTGATAGCAAATCTGATGAGGGAGTCTTCTTAGGATACTCCTCAGTCAGTAAAGCCTTCAGGGTGTATAACTGTTGGACCCTTTGTGTGGAGGAAACACCTCATGTTGTGTTTGATGAGACTGCATCAGTGCATAGGAAACAGGTTCCAAGTCCTGACACTGAGGGGGTTATCAAGAGGATAACAAGACTGAGTCTAAAGAATCCTGAATTCAAGATCAAACTTGTCAGTGCTCCCAAAGGATGGGATGATGATGGTGAAGATCAGGATGGACTTCAGGCCAACCCTCAGCAAGCCCCAACCTCAGAGAACGTTGAGTCTGAGATGGAGGGACAGACTCAACCTAAGGTACGTACTGTCGGTGATGATGCTTCTGCACCTGAGACAGTTATTGAGTCCAACACTGTAGGGGGAAACAATGTCTCTGATATTGGCCAATCCTCAGGAAATGACTCAGTATCCCCTATTCTTGCTCGTTCCTGTTCTTTGCCTATTATTGTCGAGACTAATGTTTCAGGATCAGGCGAGGGAACGTCAGCAGCTCCCAGTGCTCCCGTCAGCAGAAGGCGGTAGCTAGATGATCACTCATTGGCTGATATCATTGGTGATATCAATGAGGGGGTCAGAACTAGGTTGTCCTTTGGTGAGAGTGCTATGTTTTGCTGCTTCCTGAGTGATCAGGAACCTAAGAGCATAGAAGAAGCTCTTGCTGATCCCAACTGGATCCTAGCCATGCAGGATGAGCTCAATCAGTTTGAGCGGAATCAGGTTTGGGAGTTAGTTGAGAGACCTAGGCGTCAACATGTCATTGGCACCAAGTGGGTCTTTAAGAACAAGAGGGATGAGAAGAATGTTGTAGTCAGGAATAAGGCCAGATTGGTAGCAAAGGGTTACTCTCAGGCCGAATGAATCGACTATGATGAGACCTTCGCTCCAGTCGCAAGGTTGGAAGCAATCAGGTTGTTTCTGGCATATGCAACATTCAAGAAATTCAAAGTGTATCAGATAGACGTAAATAGTGCTTTTCTGAATGGTGTACTGAATGAAGAGGTGTATGTTGAGCAACCTCTGGGATTCGAAGTTGGTGACAAGGTATATCACCTGAAGAAAGCTCTTTATGGCCTAAAGCAAGCTCCGAGAGCTTGGTATGATACATTATCCCAAATCCTGATAGACCACGGGTTCGTGAAAGGAACAGTGGACAGGACCCTCTTCTGGATTTCCGAAGGGGAGGATATTCTCTTAGTCCAGATTTATGTGGATGACATAATATTTGGATCTCCTGATCTGAAGCTTTGAGAGAAATTCTCCAAGCTGATGACTGGGAAATTTGAGATGTCAATGATGGGAGAAATAAATTTCTTTCTGGGTCTCCAAGTCAGGCAAACTGACTCCGGAATCTTCATAAATCAGTCCAAGTATGCGAGGGATTTGATTCAGAAATTTGGAGTTCAGTCCAGCAAAGTCTCACGTATTCCCATGAACACAAATGAGAAGCTGGATCCTGACAAAGAAGGAGTCTCAGTAAATCAGACTGAATATAGGGCACTGATAGGATCCTTATTGTATCTGACTGCTAGTCGTCCTGACATCACTTATGCAGTTGGAGTTTGTGCAAGATATCAGTCTGATCCAAGGAAGAGTCATCTAGAGAGTGCCAAAAAGATACTGAAATACCTGAGAGGTACAGTAAATCTAGGACTTTGGTATCCCTCTGATGACAACCTAGAACTGACTGGCTATTCAGATGCAGATTATGGAGGCTGTAGACTTGATAGGAAATCAACTACAGGCACATGTCAGTTTCTAGGGAGTAAACTGATCTCTTGGTTTTCTAAAAAGCAGACCAGTGTTGCAACGTCTACTACAGAGGCTGAGTATATGGCGGCAGGCAGTTGTTGTTCTCAGGTCCTTTGGCTGAAACAGCAACTGAGAGACTACCAAGTTGAGGCCACTGAAGTCCCAATTTATTGTGACAATAATAATGCCATTGCCATATCCCAAAACCCAGTCTTACACACAAGGTGTAAGCATGTAGACATCAGGCATCACTTTATCAGAGATCATGTTGAAAAGAAGGACATCAGGATGGAGAGAGTCCCTACTGAAAAGCAGAGAGTTGACATACTGACTAAGGCTTTGCCTGAAACCAGATTTGTTGAGCTATCAGTAGAATTAGGACTCCTTGACCCAGGCTTAGGAGATTCAATCTGAATCTCTAGTCAGAATGCTCAAGGTCAGGGGGAATGACTAATAAGGACTCAGGATGAAGAAATTTCAGAAGAGAATGTGAATGGTTGTAGGGGGAACATTCAGCTGAAAAGGATGATCAGTATAGACTGACTAAGATTCAGGACACTGAATTCAGGACACGTCACCCTGATAGGTCACAAGTGGTATCAGTCAGAATACGAATCTGACTCACTGGTATGTTTCCTGATTTTTATCTAGTCATCTTATCTTGCGTGCAATATCCTTGATACTGTTTGCTGTATTGTCAAAGCAATTTAATTTGTCAAATAATCCCAGCCATTCATTTAATATTCGGTTATTATTTAATTCAATTTATTTGAATTAAATACGGACATGCTCTAATGTGCATTTAATGCACTGTGGACCGGAACAGTTTTCGATAAAGTTTGACCAGTTACTTTTGAAAACCGAAAAGGCTCCATGCTTTTCATTTTTTTTCATCTTGACCCTTGAATCTCATAGGTCATTATTTTCTGAGTCATCCGATTAAAACCGAATTTTAGTATAAATAAGAGAAGATTGTGTTGTTAAAACCTTTATGCACCCAATATTTTCTTAACATATTTTCTCTAAAACCCGATTTTCTTCAAATCTCCAACTTATTTCCATGGCTTCTCCATCTGTAGAATCATTCTTTGGAAATCTTTCCCACTTAAGAAATGAGATCCACTACGAACCCTTTGGGGATTTTTCTACTAATCACCCCGATATTTTGCCTGTGCGAGAATTATACGAAAATGCAGGTCTTCTGCAATTCATTACAGCCAGACCACAGAGACTCCACCCGAGACTTGTTGCTGCCTTTTATCTAAAGATGGCGCAGAACAAGGATTCCCAGGAGTGGGAAACATGTATTCCCTTGACCACTTGTGTAAAGGGGAAGGATGGTGAGAAGGAGATGATCAGGAGGTGGGTCACTCTCAACATCAAGAGAAAGATTAAGGAGGTCTTTAATCTCCCCAGTTCTGGGCGAAGCCTGGTGGATTACAGGTTTGGGAACGAGAGAGACTTTCTCCAGTCTCTATGTGATGGGGATGTCGTTCTGAAGTCGGGTCTCAACAAATCAGTTCTGAGGACTGATAATCGTCATTTCTTCGACCTGACAAATCAGGGAGTGATGGGGATTGCCGGAGGATTGGAGCAGATCTCCAGACCAAAGCTTTATACGATGATGGCAATCTCAGACGCCTCAATGCACAACTTCAACTGAGAGGATTACTTCCTCCAAATGCTGGTAGCTGAGACCAGCAAAATTAAGTATTCGCCAGAGGGACAGGCGACGTTCGAGGCCAAGATGCACTATGGCACCAAGATCTCATTGATTTTGGAAACCCTGGATCTCGGGGACGTTGATCAGGCCCAGTCTCTTCAGGGCTTACTCCGATGATGCTGGCGCAAAAAGGAGACCTCGGACTCAGAAGAAGAAGGCTCAGGCAAGCACGACTGGGAGAGTCAAGGCTCAGGCGAGCAAATCTTCTGAGGCTGACATAGCAAAGCCAGTGGAGGTCAAATCTAAGCCCTCAAGACCCAAGCAACAGAAACTCAAATTTCTCTATTCAGGGTCAGTAGAGCGAGAGAAAAAGCTTGTGGAAGAGAGAGTTGCTGAAGAAGCTGTTCAGCATACAACTCCGGAAAAGGAACCGGCTCAAGCCGCTCTTGAAATTGCTCCCATTACTTCCATTCTTGACGTTGCATTCCCTGATCCCGATCAACTGATTCTCGACATCGCCTCAACCTATCAGAGTGTTGAGAAGGATCAAGTGGAACCTGCTCAGGAAGGAGGAGTTGAGCAGGAGGCTGCTGAACCAGTTCAGGCTGAAGCCCCGTGGCCTTTCCCCGCGCCTGATGAGAACACATTGCCGGATTTTGAAATAGTAGCAAGGGGAGGGGCTGCTGAAATGGTGGAGAGGAGGTTTCCCGACCTCTCAGAAGTTCAGAAGGAGGCGGTAGTGCAACTTCGCACCTATGCTATGATCAGGAATGCCACATGACCTGAATTGAGTCAGCTTGGGGAGTTGAGAGGATGGGAGAATATGGCTGAGACTGAAGCTGCCCTCTTTGATCACTTCAACGTGAATTCTTTACATCAGCTGATCAAGATGGTAGACTTCATCAGAACTGTCAGACGCATCAACCCCGAGCCGGAGCCTGAAAAAGTTGAGGAGGAGAAGGATGAGAGGGAAGAAGTTATGATTGCTGAGAACGTTCAACAAGGTGGCACTGAAGGAGTCAGTGCACCGGCCGATGATGCACCCCTTGGACCCGGGACTGCAGAGGCTTCAGGAGAGGGTCGAATAGGTCTTATCCGAGTCAGAGGAAACTGGATCACCCCAGCAGCTATGTTCACTGAAAATTCCTCACGAGCACTTGCTCATTGTCACAAAAGAATAACTCTCGTTGAGCGAAAGGCAAGTAGGGTTGATTCAAATTCTGAAGCTCTGAGCAAGAAAATGAAAAGGCTGGACAAAGACCTGGATGACATGGCCACTGATATGCATGCTGCAATAGATCTTCTTGGAGAAGTCAACATTCAGTATATCTCACTGCTATCTCCGAGCAAGCAAAAGGTGCCATACAAAGCTGTAATCAGATGGTCTCAGATGTGCAAATTCAGCAGGAGAATAAGCTTGCCACTTTTCTTGATCAACAATTGTCTGAAAAAGTTAATCAACTGGTTGATGAAAAGTTGGTCAAACTGAAAGCTGAAATGAAAGAAGAGCTGCTGAATGAAATATCTTAACAGGAGAAGGATGCAATTTCTACTGCCCTGAACAATCGGATGATGAGCTTTGAAGGACGGCTAAAAGCTGAGCACAATTCAGCCGTCGACAAGCTAAGTGTTGGCCTGAGAGGGATGGCCAGGCAGATTGGGCAATTGCAGGGCAAGCAGACTGAGACGGATAGTCAGTTCACATTATTGGCGGAGTCAGTGGATGAAGTTGTCAAACAAATGAATGACGATGATGCCAAAAAGGGGGAAGAAGGGAAGAAGCAAATTGCCACTACTGGTAAAGCAAAGAAGAAAATCTTCCCCCCTGAACTGATAGCGGCGGAAAGAAAGAGGACAAGGTCCGTCGCTTCCATCGAAGCTGCTGAAGGTTCAGATCCGAAGAGATTAAGGCCCTCTAAGGATCCTGCTTTGGAACCTTTGTACAAAGAGATGGAAGAACAAATGCAAACTGGGTTGACCACTCAGAAGAAAATGGTGATGACTGAAGCTGAAAAGATAGCAAAGATGAAGGAGATCTCGCTCCTCAGTCAGATCCAGCGCTTGAGAGAGTCCAATGAGTATCTGACTTCGTAGGTTCAGAAGAAGAAATCTGTGACTTCTGGATCTCGGATGAAGACTCAGAGGAAAATGGTGGTCAGTTCAGGACAAGGCCCTCCTCCACTTCAGTTTGCGGAAGACTTCATTCCTATAGAGATGTTGGAGGTATGGATTCCGATCCGGAATAGGTGGGCCTACCTATTCTTCGTGGTGGGGTTATGGGACGATCTAACTGAAGAAAAAGACGGCATACTCCATCACTGGATGGCACAGGAGCACCCTGATCTCTGGGCTGAAATAATCAGACATGCTGACACTGAAGGTGTAGAGATCGCTCCTCCGGAATTCATCAAGTACCCTCCTCCACTCTTCAGGAACTCCAAACAACTAGACCGGAAAGCAATATCAGAAGAAATCGTCAGAGTATGACGCGCTGCCGGGGCTGTTGGTGATCGGAACAGGATGAAGTTAGTCCTAAACCGAGTCTTGGAGATGTATGATATTCCACAAGCTGTATGGAATAAGGACGAAGACTAGATCAGGAGCTAGTTGTTCAGGAATTTGTAATAGCTTCAGGATAACTGTAATTCTATATCAATCAATGAAGTTATTTTATTTTTCCTGAGTACAACTTCCTGTTGACTCCTGAATTTACTTTTCTGAATCCTTATCAAGAACTGTACTAACCCATTCCTTGTTTTCATCTTATAGACTATGTACCTAGTTTGTCAGGTGGTACTGAGTTGTTCTCACTGACTAAGTCAGTTGATTGTATAGATGAATAGGAATTTGCTTAAGGGTTTTGGCATCATCAAAAAGGGGGAAATTATTGGGACAATCTGAGTATTTTGATTAGATCCCAAAACCCCTGATGAATCTGCCTAATTACAGATGTTCAGGATAAAATAATTCAGGATAGTTAGGTTAGGAATTCAGTACATGAGGAACTCGCTGAAGACTGAAGAATATTGGAGTCGACCTAATTTACTGAAGTTTGAAGTGTAATTCATTCTGAAGGAATCAGTCAGTCTTGCTGAAGATTGCCTGATCTGAAGCTGAAGATCAAAGCCTGATGATCCGTCCTGAAGTCTATCCTGAAGTACCATTGACTGATGTTTCTACTGAGTACACTAAGCATACTCTGGACAGATCTTAGTCAGTGAAGAGTAAGTGTAAGCTGTCAGGCTGTGCTGAATGCACTTAAGACCTGACTTTGGCCTTGGTTTAGTTTACCTGAATCATGTAAGTCCAAAGTAAAAAGGTTACACATATTGAGCTGAATAATCTATCAGGCTGTGCTGAAGACACATAAGACCTGACTCGGACTGTAGTTCAGATCACCTGAACCATGTATGTCCAAGGCAAAAAGGGTTATTTATGCTATGGGACTAGAGACAAAGAGAATGTCCGTAATACTCTATTAAGACACACGTTCAGACTGAGTTATTAACAAGAGACTCAGAGTATTGAATGTACGAGGAAGGACAAATGTCTGAAGGTCAACTAGCCGTTAGAGCTGAGAGCCAATGATCTTTCGACACGTATGTACGGAGTCTGCGCAGCATTTAATACGGCATTTAATGCGTCTCAAAAGTTGCAGGCGATGGGACAACTTGCCAGAATAAGCATGGCGGTTAGGTCAAAAAGTATTTCTAGCCTGCAAACACCCTAAAATAGGAAAGATTTGATTAGATCTCCTCCAATGGATCTATTTTGAATCTTGCCTATAAATATGGAGAACCTTGCACCCATTCAAGGTTAACGGGAAATTTCCAATAGAAAGATCTCAAGAATCCAAGCTCTCAAAGCATACTATAAGCAACACTCTGCAATTAAATTTCCCTAGTGTTGAAGTAGGATTCACTCTGTATTTGCTTAGATCGATAGCTCTAATATTAAGAATTGTTTTGTATTGCTAGAGCTATCTTAGTTGGAAACCAGAATATCAAACCACTCAAGGTGTGAGATTGGTTGGTTAGAAGGACTGGGACTTGTAAAAAGCCCAGGGGTCAGTTCCTAAGAGAGGAAGTTGGCCACTCGTGTCCCTTGGCACGTAAAACCAAGCACCTATCCTCAGGGTTTTGAGGATAGCTTCCTGTTAAATCAGGCCGTGGACGTAGGAGTTGGTTATCTCCGAACCACGTTAAAAAGACCCTTGTGTGCTGATTTACTGTTTTGTTCAAGATCATAACTGTCATCATAATAAACTGAACATTCTGCATTGTTTTATCCTCAGGACTGAATCAATCATCCTGAATCTTAATTCAGTGCACTCAGCCCTAACCACCAGTTTACTAAGCAAGTTCAGAGAAAATGTTTTCAGAAACTAAAACGAGTAGAATCTTAGGGCTCACCTTCCGCACGTACTCTAGCTCACTGAGATAGTAGTCCAACTGACTCGCTTCCAAGCAGTCAGTAGGTTTGTTATCTCTACTGAGCTTCTGGGCACATTACTCACACTCAGCTTATCTGACTCGTTACTGAACTGTCCCTGTGGACCTTCAGCACACTGAGTAATTCAGGAAATGCTGACTGAGAGTGTAAGAGCCTTTTTCTGAGTCTTTCAGAAAAATCTGACATCAGTGTATTCCCCCCCATACACTGATCTTACTTGTTTCGGGACCAACAGGTCTCTTTATCAAGCTAGTTGATATTTGTTTACATTTCTTTTCTTTATTTTGTTTCTTTGTTTGTGTTTGACTATTATTGGTGAGTGTTGATACTTGATTATTTTTGTAGGAGTGAACTCGATTGAGATGGGCGAATACAACCATTACTCGTATTCCCCACAAGACTCATATCCTCCTAATTCCTATACCTATCAACCTTACCCATATTAACCACAACCTCTACAAGAAGATCCTTATCCTCCCAATTCCTACTCTTATGAGGGTCCATATTCCTACACTTTACCCTCTCATATGCCTTTCAATCATGAAGAAGCTCCTCAAAGCCATATTAATGATACTCTAGTTTACATCCTCAATCAACTTCATGAAATTCAAAGGGAGGACGAAAGACGCTCTGAGGAGACCAATGTGAAGTTTATTGAAATGTTCAAATCTCAAGGAGATCAAATCAAGAGCTTAGAGCTCCGATTGGAGCAATTGACCAAACAAGCCCATGAGATTAGTGAAGAAAAGTTAGAGAACGAAGATGGGGGTAATTTAGATGATTCAAGAGGAGGAAAAGAGAAATAACTAGAAGAGGAAGATGAATGTCCACTCATGGACTTGAGCTTCATAGAAGAGAATCAACAAAATGAAGTGGAAGAGGAGCCTACAATTGAAATGGGCATTTCTCTACCCTTAGACTCTTCTACTTGTGCTATATTTGATCATGTTGTTTATTGTGAATTTGTCTTGCCTCTTGAGAGATTTGATTATAAGGTTGAGTTAAGAACTTTCTTGAACATTTTTTATAGTAGGAGATGGGGGTGGATTGGTTTGAGAAGAAAAGAGGAAAATTTTGCTTGTGTTTATAAATTCAAATTGAAAAGAAAAGTAGGTGTTTGGGGTAGAAATCCTACTTGTTTCCTTGATCATAATGCTATGAGATTAGAGTTGGATGGGAGGAATGAAAAATATTTTTTGTCATTTAGCTAACATCGGTGTCGTCTGGCTAGGGGACCTTAAATCCAAGCGCTAGATGGGAGGCAACTCATCCTTAAATTTTTCTTGCTTATTTGGTTTACTTTGTAGTTTGGATAGTGTTATTTGTTTCATATGAGGTAGTGTGTTTTCTTATCTTGGTTGGTGCATGTGATTTATCCTAGTTTGGGGGTGTTGCCTCTTGGTATATATTGTGTTCCTTGGTTGAGTTGAGCTTATGAGCCTTATGGGGATTTTTCTTCTAACCACCCCGATATTATGCCTGTACGAGACATATTTGATAATGCAGGTCTTCTGCAGTTCGTCACTGCAAAGCCACAGAGGCTCCACCCCAGACTCATTGTCGCCTTCTACCTGAAGATGGCGAAGAACAAGGTCTCCCAGGAGTGGGAAACTTGTATTCCCTTGACCGCCTGTGAGAAGGGAAAGAATGGTGAGGAGGAGATGGTCAGGAGGTGGGTCACCTTCAACGTTAGGGAGAAGATTAAGGAGGTTTTTAATCTTCCCAACAAAGGACGAAGCCCAGTGGAGTATGGGTTTGGGAATGAGAAGGATTTTCTCCAGTCCCTGTGTGATGGAGATGTCGTGCTGAAGTCCGGCCTGAATAAATCAGTCTTGAGGACTGAAAGCCGTCACTTCTTCGACCTGACGAGTCAGGGAGTGATAGGCATTGCTGGAGGATTGGAGCAGATCTCCAGGCTGAAGCTGTTCACGATGATGGTTATTTCTGACGCCCCTTTGCATAATTTTGACTGGGAGGGTTACTTCCTCCAAATGCTGGTGGCTGAGACCAGCAAGATTAAGTACTCGTCAGAGGGGCAGGTGACTTTTGAGGCAAAGATGCATTTTGGCACCAAGATCTCCATGCTCTTGGAGACTCTGGATCTCGGTGATGTGGATCAGGCTCAATCACTCGAGATCCCAGCGAAAATCCATCTCTTCAGAGCATATTCCGATGATGCTGGCATAAGGAGAAGGCCTCGGACTCAGAAGAAGAAGGCCCAGGCGAGCAAGACTGGGAAAGTCCAGGCTCAGGCAGGTAAATCTTCAGAGTCTGATACAGCAAAGCCAGGGGAGGATAAATCCGAGACCCTCAGACCCAAGCAACAAAAGCTAAAATTTCTCTACTCTGGGTCAGCAGGGCAAAAGAAGAAGGTTCTGGAGATGCAATCTGCTGAATCTGTTGAGAAGGAATCAGCTCAGGCGCAGGATTCTGCGGAAGCTGTTGAGAAGGAACCAGCTCAGGCGCAGGCTGTTCCTGAACTTGCCCCGATTGCATCCCCTGAACCCAACGAGCTGATCCTTACTATTGCTGAATCCTATCAGACTTTGGGTCAGGAAGAGCCTGCTCAGGAAGGAGGAGTTGAGCAAGAGGCTGCTGAACCAGTTCAGACAGAAGCACCATGGCCTTTCCCTGCACCCGATGTAAACAGTCTATCAGATTTTGAAATAGTTGCAAGGGGAGAGGCTACTGAGATGGTGGAAAGGAGATTCCCTGATCTTACTGAAGCTCAGAAGGAGGCAGTTGTGCAACTCCGCACATTTTCCATGATCAGAAATGCTACATGGTCAGAGCTCAGCCAGCTAGGAGAGTCCAGAGGATGGGACTGCATTGCAGATTTAGAAGCTGCCCTCTTTGATCATTTTGGTGTTAACTCTTTACATCAACTGATCAAAATGGCGGACTTTATGAGAACAGTTCGCAAAATATATCCTGAGCCTGAGACTCAGTTGGCTGAAGTGAAGGGAAAGGAGAAGGAAGCAGAGACGGAGGTGATTGTGATTGCTCATGACGATCAGCAAGGTGGCACTGAGGGAGTCAGTGCACCGGCCGATGATGCACCCCTTGGACCCGGGGCAGCGGAGGCTTCAGGAGAGGGTCGAACAGGTCTTATCCGAGTTCGAGGAAACTGGATCACCCCAGCGGCAATGTTCACTGAAAATTCCTCACGAGCTCTTTCGAATATGCACAGAAGGGTAATTCTCATTGAGCGAAAGGCAATCAGGGTTGATAAAGATTCCAGAACTCTGTATAAAAAGATGAAAAGGATAGACAGAGACCTGAATGATATGGCCACTGATGTGCATGCAGCAATTGATTTCTTTGGCGAAGCTCGGACTGAAATCAATGTAGAACTAACTGCCATTTCAGAGCAAGCCAAGGATGCCATTCAGAACTGCAATCAGATGGTTTCAGATGTGCAGACTCAGCAGGAGACTAAACTTGCCAACTTTCTGGATCAATAATTGTCTGAAAAGGTTGATCAACTGGTTGATGAGAAATTGGTCAAGTTAAGAACTGAACTGAAGGAGGACCTGCTGAGGGAGTTGTCTGCACAGGAGAAGAAGAAAATTGCATCTGCCCTAGACTCAAGGTTGCAGAACTTCGAAGGTCGACTGAAGGCTGAACACAATTCAGCCGTTGATCAGCTCAGTATCGGCCTAAGAGGGATGGTGGGGCAGATTGGGCAATAGCTGGTAAAGCAGACTGAGATGGATAGTCAGTTCAATCTTTTGGCGGAGTCAGTGGATGAAGTTGTCAGACGTATTAATGACGATGATGCCAAAAAGGGGGAAGAAGGGAAGAAGCAAATTGCCACTACTGGCAAAGCTAAGAAGAAGAACTTTCCTCTGGAACTGAAGGCTGCGGATAGAAAGAGGACTAGATCCGTAGCCGCCATCGAAACTGCTGAAGGCTCAGATCCGAAGAAGTTGAGACCCTCTGAAGATTCGGCTCTCGAGCCATTGTACAAGGAGATGGAGGAACAAGTAATGCCATCTGGGCTGACCACTCAGAAGAAATTGGTGATGACTGATGCTGAAAAGATAGCAAAAATGAAAGAAATTTCGATGCTCAGTCAGATCCAGCGCCTAAAAGAGTCTAATGAGTATCTGACTTCCCAGGTCCAGAAGAAGAAATCTGTATCATCTGGATCTCGGATGAAGACTCAGAGGAAGATTGTGGTCACTTCAGATCAAAGTCATCCTCCATCGAAGTTTGTTGAAGACTTCATTCCGATTGAGATGCTGGAGGTTTGGATTCCGATCCGGAATAGGTGGGCATACCTATTCTATGTGGTGGGGTTATGGGACGATCAGACTGAAGATAAAGACGTCATACTCCATCACTGGATGGCACAGGAGCATCCTGATCTATGGGCTGAAATCATCAGACATGCTGACACTGAAGGTGTTGAGATCGCTCCTCCGGAATTCATTAAGTATCCTCCTCCACTCTTTAGGAATTCTAAGCAACTGGACCGGAAAGCAATTTCTGAAGAAGTCGTCAGAGTAGGACGAGCTGCCGGGGCCATTGCTGATCGGAACAGGATGAAGCAGGTCCTGAATCGAGTACTGGAGATGTACGAGATTCCACTGACTGCTTGGAATAAGGATGAAGAATAGCTAAGGAGTTAGTTGTTCAGGAACTTTGTAATAGCTTCAGGATACTTGTATTTTTTCTTATCTATCAATGAAGTTATTTATGTTTCCTGAGTACAACTTCTTGTTGACTCCTGAATTTACTTTTCTGAATTCTTATCAAGAACTGTACTAACCCATTCCTTGTTTTCATCTTATAGACTAAGTACCTAGTTCGTCAGGTGGTACTGAGTTACTCTCACTGACTAAGTCATTTGATTGTATAGATGAATAGGAATTTGCTTAAGGGTTTTGGCATCATCAAAAAGGGGGAAATTGTTGGGACAATCTGAGTATTTTGATTAGATCCCAAAACCCCTGATGAATTTGCCTAAGTATAGTGTTCAGGATAGTTAGGTTAGAGATTCAGTACAGAAGGATCGTGCTGAAGACTGAAGAATATTGGAGTCGACCCAATTTACTGAAGTCTGAGGCGTAAACCATTCTGAAGAAGTCAGTCAGTCTCGCTGAAGATTGTCTGTTCTAAAGCTGAAGATCGAAGCCTGCTGATCCATCCTGAAGTCATTCCTGAAGTACCATTGTCTGATGTTTCTACTGAATACACTAAGCATGTTCAGGACAGAAGTCAGTCAGTGAAGAGTAAAGTATTACCTATCAGGCTGTGCTGAATGCACATAGGACCTGACTTAGGCCTTGGTTCAGTTTACCTGAATCCTGTAAGTCCGAAGCAAAAAGGTAACACATACTGAGCTGAATAACCTATCAGGCGGTGCTGAATGCACATAGGACCTGACTTAGGCTGTGGTTCAGATTACCTGAATCATGTCAGTCCAAAGCAGAAAGGTTATTTATGCTATGGGACAAGAGACAAAAAGAATGTCAGTAAGACTCCATTAAGGCACACGTTCAGACTGAGTTATTACAAGAGACTCAGAGCATTGAATGTACGAGGAAGGATAAATGTCTGAAGGTCAACTAGCCGT
>JAPKLY010000382.1:431813-445704 GCA_026898435.1 Prunella vulgaris | reverse complement strand
ATCGAATTCCCCCAAAAACGCGTAGCTACAGGGGTTAAACGACGACAGGCCCGAATGATTATTGACAGTGGACAAAGAAGTGACATAGTAGTTGGCCCCCTTGGGGAAAGACGTCTGGCAGCAGCCGATGCCGGAGCAGTCGCCGCCGATCACATCTTCGATGTTGGAGCAGAGCGATACGCAGCTGCTGGTGAAATTCCGGCGGCCTTCACCGCGGACGAGGGCGAAGTCGTCGCAGCCGACGACTGTGAATTTGTTGAGATCGGAGAAGGTGTAGGGAGTGCCGCGGAGGTTGAAGAAGGCGGTGTTATGGAGGACGAGTGAGCCGGCTCTGTCGTAGCACTGGCGGGCGAGGAAGTTGGAGACGCGCATGTGGTGGTCGGAGATGTTGTTGACTTGGACATTAAAGATGAGGGCGCGGGGAGGGTTTTCGTAGGCGGCGGTGCAGTTGATTTCGAGATGTGAGTTGATGCCGCAGCCGCTGTTGATGCCGATGCCGAAGGGGTAGGGGACGGTGAGGTTGCCGCATTTGGTGGGGCAACCGGGTTTGCCGATGTTAGGGCCTTTTAAGACGTTGTATGTGTCGGGGACGGTTGTGGAGTTGGTGGCGGCGAGAGCTGAGGTTAGGTGGCTGAGGATCAAAATCAAGGATAGAAGCGGCGGCGGCTGCATGTTTTTAGGCATTTGATTTGGGCAGTGGTGAGTTGAAATATATAATAGTGGGACTCTGATACCAATTTGTATCCGTTTTATGTTTTTATAATTTGGATATGTATGAAATATGAAATGTTGAAAAAATAAATATAATTAAAGAGCACTGGCTATAATTCATGTGAATACATGAGTAAAATTTTTGAAAATGAAATACATATTGAAAATAAATAAAAAAAGCAAGTAGGAATTATAAAAATGTGGATGTGGAGAGCATGTATTGTTCCCTGCGGAGCCAATAAAATGCTAATATTAGTTACGTTTAGTAGTGTTGAATCCCCTTTAAAAAAAAAAAAAAGTAGTGTTGAATCCGACTGCTGTACCCTATGTTTTAAAAGCGGAAGCGGAGGTTAACCCGGTTACCTTAGATTTTTTGGTCGGACCGGGTTCAACCGGGTCTAACCGTTTTTAAAGCGGTTGAGCCGGTATGACGTCATAAATACATAATATATAATTATAAATATTTATATATATATATATATATATATATATTTCTTATAAAATTATATATCCTATAATAAATTTTACTAAGAAATAAATTCACATCTTATACTACAAACTAAAATTCAATTTTGACAATCTAATTATAATAGTAGAATGAGCTCACAAATATTACACAAACACATCAAATTTAAAACAAGTTCACCAAACACATTAAATTTTAAATAAGTTCACCAAATACATCAAATTTAAAACAAGTTCACCAAACACATCATTTAAAACAAATTTAAAACAAGCATCACATCATTTTGGCCAAGCCCTGTGCATCACCAAACTGCTATATTTACAAAATAATTTATTTATTCTTACTCGTTACCTGGAATCGTGGGTGGGGACGCCTGACCGTGAAATGGAGGGGCGCCGCGCAGGCGGGGCACAGGCGGCGCGCAGGCGGGGGCACAGGCGCAGGCGGGGGCGCAGGCGGGGGCACAGGCGGGGGCACAGACGGGGCACAGGGGGGGCACAGGCGGCGCAGGTCGCCGGCTGGAATCCTGGAAGAGCCGAAGAGGATGAAGAATCTGGAGAGTAGAGATGGAGAATCTTGTCTTGAATCGTGAAACGGTGAAAGAGAAACTAGATCTAGGGTTAAGACTTATGAGTTATGAGTCTTATGACTTCAAATTAGGTGTTATTAAATTATTTTAATATATTTATATATAATTAATTTAATAATTCTAAAATATGTAAAAAAAAAATTAATTAAACGAAAATTGTCTAACTCGACGGATCGGCCGGCCCAACGAGCGGCCGGTCCGACCCGAATTTCGCCGCTTTTCAGCGCTTCGCGAGCGTTTTCATATATGACCGGTTCAACGTGTAAAACCGGCCAGGAAGCCTCTCCGAGTAGCGGTCGGACAGGTCCGACCGGCCGGTCCGATCCGCTTTTTAAAACACAGGCTATACCACGTCCATATGACTTTGTGTAATACTACTATAATTCTGGGGCATTACATTTGATATATTTGTGCAATTTCACTGAGACTAGTATAACATGCCCAAAAGAAAATAAAGGAAATGATTGATTATGTTGTTTGTTTGTGTTGGAGGATTTTACTGAGAATGATTAATTATGTGGCTAATTTATGATTACAATTCTTCAACCAATAAATAAAGTTGGATATTTAATTTGTAATGTAAGTAAGATATAGAGAGAGAATAGAGAGCGATAGCATGTAAAAATATTTTTTTGTATTTTAATCGGTTGGAATCCCATAAATGAGTATAATTGTTCTATTTATATGTTTGCATGTGATAATGTGATACAATTTAAGTTTAAATGACTTAATTAAATGACAAGTGTTTGTTATTTTGTCATCTATTTATCACTAATTACAAGGTATTTGTCTAATTTGTCCTTAGGGGGGTGTATTCGTTTAAGATTTCGTGGGATTTTAAAGGACTTTTTTTTTATAAAAAAGTCTGTTGGTATTCAATCAGGATTTTAAAGGATTTAAAAATAATCCATTGGTATTCAATCAGGATTTTAAAAGACTTAAAAACAATCCACTGGTATTCAATCAGGATTTTAAAAGACTTAAAAACAATCCACTGATATTAAAAAATATAAGGATTTTAAAGGATTGTTGGGTTTGATGGATTTTGATGGATTCTTTAGTGTATTTTATAAATACCAACAATCCCATCAAAACCTCTAGGATTTCGGTGGACTTTTTTAATTAGTGACTTTATTTATCCCCAAATTGATTTATATATAATTATTTATTTTTAAGACCTAAAATAGTTTTAACCTTATAATTTCATCTCTACATTTATAACATCAACGATAAAATAATTACAGTGACGAAGAGTAATATAATATTATATATACATATATACTAGAATAAATAAAAATAGTTAATAATTAATCATTAAATAGTATTAAAAACGATATTGTTCATCCTAACTTATATACAAGATAAATCTTTATTTTTATATAGTATTATTATAATACTAATATTATATATTACATATGTCATTAGGTAATATTTTTATATTGATAATATTTTTTTACGGTATTTGAGTTTTGTTATATTTTACTTTGGTTGCTTTGATTATTCAATTTCGATACTTTTTTATATTGATAATATTAACATGTGCAGCTCTACATAACTTTATTCGCAAAGAATGTCATTCTGATGAATTTCCAATTGAATCGGTGGACGAACCTTCATCTTCAACATTACCAGTTAATGAAGACCGTGATTTTGAGCCTATCATTCAAACTCAAGAGCAAGAACGACATGACGCTAATGCTTTGAGGACTAGTATAGCTATGAATATGTGAAGTAATGCTATTTAAAAGGACATGATATTATGATTTTTTTTGTCTTTAACTTTTTTTTTTTTTTTTAAATTTGAAGGTATGAAAAATTTTGAATTTTTATTGTATGTCACAAATCCATGAAATTCTGCAAAGTCTACAAAATCCTATAGAATCCATTAAAATCCTTATTTTAAAAGTCTTACAAAATCCTACAAAATCTTAAAAGTCACCAAAATCCTACAAAATCTTTAAAATTTGCAGGATTTTTTTCAGCTAAAAAAGTCTTTTAAAATCCTAATTCAATACACCCCCCTAAAGAGTCCTACTGGAGATAGGGCGAACTGCTTAACCTTGAACCGTTTGAGCTTGATTGTCTTGCAAGGTGGTGAGCGTGTAGCTTTGGTGAGGTGCATCTCCTTCCGGCTCGACTCTTGTTCGCCTCCTGTATGTCACTTTGATGGCCAGCTCCTCTCCTAGGTGGACTTCTGTGGGATTCGGGTAGGCCACCTACTCGTACCACGTGACATTGATTTGGCCCCTACCCACTGAATTGGGGGTAGGTATTTAGTGGTGTAAAGTGGTGCTTTGGGCAAGTTGGGTGGCGAGCTGAGCTCACTTCGGGCGAGCAGCTTTGCCTTATCTTTCTTGATTATTTCAATTAGCCCTACTTGTTTCAGCTCGTTTATCAACACTTTGTTAAAGAGAAGACTTAATTTGAGCTTTATTTTCTCTCATTTTTATTGTTTTCCACTGTATACTCTTAATTTTAGGTGTTAAAGACATTTGAACAATCAATTTTTATTTTTACAGGTTTTTGAACTATCAATTTTTTTATTTAAATTTTTTTAAACTATTAATTTTTATTTCACAAGGCCATTGGTAATGAAAGTTACGAATTTTCTGAAATTAGTTTAATATTTTCTATTATTATATGATGAATCAACTTAAAATTGAATTCAAATAAAAATATACTCTAACATATTGTTAAAAAAGGGCCTTATAAAATTAAATTTATATACTTTAATAATTTTTAAAATAAAAAATAGTTCAAAAAACCTAATACAATTTATACTTTGAGGATTTTTTTTAAAAATAAAAGATAATAGGGACCTTTCAAAATAAATTTTGATAGTTTAGGGGTCTTTGATGTATTACGTCTTAATTTTATTTGCAAGTAGATTAATGAATTTAAAGATGAATTTTAGGGATTAATACAATTTTCCTCTCATAACATTTTTACATTACAATTTAGTTTTATAACAATTCAAATTTACCTAAATCAGTCCTTTTAGGACTAAAAATTGCGTTAAACGATGCCATTTTATTTACTTATCAGTCACGTGCTACTATTTCCCGATCATTTGGGATTAATTAAGATAAATTTGAACTGTTGTGGAACTAAATTGAAAAAGTTAATAATTATTAGACCATAACAAAAACAATAGAAAAGTTATGGAACAAAAATAACATTAACCCTGGGTTAAGCATCTTGTTTTTCACAAATGACATGCTCACTTGGTAAATTCCTCCGATAAATTACATTTAAAACAAAATTTAGTTTCTAATTAATTACTGGCAAATAATAGTATGTGACTGTCAAGTGAACAAATTGACGTCATTTAATGCAATTTTCGGCTATTTGAGATGACTTACATAAATTTAAATTATTGTATGACTAAATTGAAAAAATAAATAATTATAAAATAAAAATAAAAAAATTATGACCCAAAAATAAATTAATCCCAATTTCTTACCTGTAAAAAAATTGGACTTCTTACAATATTATTAATTTTTTGCCAGCTTGAACCAGTCTAAACCCAGCAATAATCACGACGTGCAGCAACCTTATAAATAATATGTTCTGAGTAGTAAAAAAATATTCTCAATCAGTTGACTAAGAATGTTTCAGTGCATACATCACCATGAGAGATTAAAAAAAGACCATAGTATATACTATATTACAGGAAATTTCTCAGGAAGAATTGGAAATGTAGGACGAAAAAAATGAGATATATATTTTAGGTAAAAACAATCACCAATAAGTTGACTAAGAATGTTTTAGTACATATGTACGTACTTTACAATCTAAGAAATAAAAAGTTTTTTCGTTCTTTATCAACTGCTCACTCTTCATCCCAAATAATTATCTTTTAGATATTAGTTCTATATTTTTTAGTTGTTCAATTTTACTTAATCCTATTTTCACAAATAAAATAAAAATAATATTAATTTTTTCATGCATGGCACACATGACATTTGAATTTGGAAATTTTCAGTACTTTTGTTAACGTGACTGTCAAATAATCTTTATTTTATATTTTATTTGTTTATTTTTTTCATATCAGTGAAATACTAAATACAAATTAAAAAAATATTGTAGAGTTCAAAATTCAACCACCACGTGTCGTGCGTGACAAAAAAGATAACATTATTTTTACTTATTTTGGTGAAAAAATGAGATCAAAATTGGACAACCTAAGAGTTACGAGACCAAAACTAAGAGTTGATTTTTGGAACAAAAACGGATACTCAATAAGTTATGAGATAAAAAAAAAAAAAATTCCGCATCTAATCAAGTTAGAGATTAAGTACCATATATTATAATATATGTAATTAACAAGTTATTATTTTTAAAAAGTGTTAAAATTAAGCTTTAACAAAATGTGTGAATATTTTTGTTAAAATTGATATAATGTTTTTAAAAATATTATCACATCTTATTATAACCATATCCCCGCTTTTTTTAAAAATTGTGTATGAAAAGTATTTTTAAATTAGACCACATATAGTATTTTCATATACAATTTTTAAATTCGTGAACGAACCTCATAATAACTCATCATACCCTACGACATTTTACATTAAATCACGTGCAAAAAATGTAGTTTATTTATTGTGGATGAAGGGAGTATTTATAAATGTGATAATAATGTAATATTTTTTAAAAGAGAAATGAGAATAAATTTGGGAAGGAGTGATAGAGTAGTAATTAAATACTATAAAGAATATTCCAATTAGCTAATCTCACTAGCTACTTCGTTTTCTTAGATCGAGTCACCGGCTACACTCTATTTGATTGAGAATTTTATTTGACAAAGATTGATGTCAGCCTCGTGATAATGAATCATTCTTAATTTAATTTAATGGTAATGGTGAGGGCCAACTTGGTGAATGGTGAGACATGTTTTATAGACAACTTCTTACTCTTCTTTTTTTAGTAATGACCACTTTTTTTTTTTGGAAAAAGGCAAAGGTATATTATTTAGGAGCATAAGAAATGTCCCAAGAAACAACATTACAACAGCTGCATCAAAATTCTACTTGTCAACTAATACATAAAGAAGGCTCCCTAAACCAATCATTAATGGAGTTCCAACTGTTGATACAATTATTTGCCTTTAACCAAGAGAAAGAAGAGATACAAATTTTTACCACGATGTCTTGTTCGTTCAGTATGCAACCTCTGAAGATGATCGAGTTTCTTAAGGACCAGATGTGTCAAACTGTACAATGCCAAATTAGAGCCCAAGCGTTTCTTCTTTTAGGATTCATGCAACTACAATGATTGACAAAGTGATCCAATTTAGTGCCTTGGACATTATAGATAACATCAAACCAGCCATAGATTTCCTCCCAAAATTTCAGAACTTTTGCACACTTGAAAAAGAGGTGATCAACATCTTCATCTTCGATGCCGCAAAGAACACAAGCTGTCGAAAAATTAATATTAAACGCACCTCGTTTCCGGAGATTAAGGATGGTTGAAATTCTATCTTGAACGAGCCTCCAGGAAAAAGAAGAGACTTTAAGCAGTACCGAGTAGCTCCAAACTATTCTCAGATCATCCCTCGAAGGAAGAGAAGAGACTGTGAATTCCTCAATATAATTATATGCCGACTTAACCGAATACATCCCAGAAGAAACTAGACTCCATCTCCATCGATCATTGTCCTTTGAGGAAGTTAGATGGCTGGCAATACAAGTTATTAACTCATTGAGTAGACTTTCTTCCCAGACAAATAGGTTTCTACGCCATTTCCAATTGAAGAGCATATTAATTATTAATAAAATCATAATATAATCACTATAAAAATACATTTATTTCAATATAGTTAGGTGTATATAAAAGAATATAATTTTATTTTCAATATTAACATTAAAGATTATGAGGATCGATATGTCAATCACCTTACTAGAATAGAACTCTCCTTGGAACAAAACCCAGCAAGAAAAATGTAAATGATATAATATATTTTAATTAGTATAGTATATTAAATATATAGTACTGAATAAAGCTAATTTCACATGAAAAATATGGACTAATAATTATATTAAACAAAATATAAGAAATAAAATTAGATAAATCAGTTACATGATATACACAATTTAATAACATTAACACGGCTATATTATTCCTTATAATTACTTATGGGGGGTTGACTTTACTTTTGGCACAATTTGAATCTAAAATGTCTACTTCACACCCAATTTTCAATTATATATAATCCTCTCTCCTTAGGAAAATATGTTGAAGGATTATACGACGTCGTCACTCAGCAGTGACCTCTAACCAAATCCATTTAATTAATTAGAAGTAAACTCTGTATTTCTATACGCACTAGCAAATTGGCATAATGGTTGTTTAATTTATTCAATTTTAAACAATTTAAAATTTTCGCTTTCAATTACTATTAGTTTTACTTTTATAGGCTTCCTTTAACGTAATTCAGTACAGTAAATTGATCCAAGCCTTAAAATTGTATGAGAATTTTTTTTTGGGGGGTAAAAATAGTACAAAAATGCAATGCAGGGATTTCAAATTTAAAGTAAAAAAAAAGACAATTAAAACATGGGGGGCTAAAGTCACATGACAAAGATGCGCACAATCAATATTTCTATCAATGAGCATTGTTGACAAGAGGAAAAGTTGTGCTGTCCAAACTGTATAATTTCATTGGAACAGTATAAAGATCAGCAGATTCTTCATTCATCAATCCAACAGAATCTTCATCAATAACTGGACGTTGATTAGCCCAAGGATGCGTTTTGAACTTCCTTAAACTTTCAAGTTCCATCGCCACCTCTTTCATCGTAGGCCTATTTTCTCCACTCAAATGCACACATCTCTTTACTAGTTCAGCAACCGTCTGCAGCTGCTCCATATACCCCTCTCTCACCACCCGAGGATCCAACACTTGAAACAATCGATTTTCCTCCATTCCCATCATTAAATGCGCTGTCAGGTTCCGTTCTTCTTGCCTCCTTTCCATGTCAATGGGCCTTTTACTTGTTAAAAGTTCTGCCACAACTACTCCAAAGCTGTAAACGTCGCTCTTTTCTGTCAGCTGGCTCGTTTGGAAGTATTCAGGATCCAAATATCCTAATGTTCCCTGGACCAACGTCGTCACTTGAGTTTGGTCTAGGGAAATTAGTCTGGATGCCCCGAAATCTGAAATCTTGGCCGTGACATATTCGTCTAGTAGAATATTTGCCGATTTTACGTCCCTATGAATGACTGGAATTGAAGCAGCTGAATGAAGATAGGACAGAGCCCCTGCAGCTTCTGTGGCGATTCTTAATCGATTTTCCCAGGATAACCAACTCGTCCCACGAAGGATGTGTTCGTACAGCGTCCCATGGGAGACATATTCATATACTAACATAGGGACCTCGGATTCAAGGCAACATCCTAAGAGTTTAACAACGTTTCGATGATTGATTTGTGTGAGAATGATAACTTCGTTAATGAAATGTTCAATTTGGCTTGTATCCATCACTCTTGATTTTTTTATAGCAATGATGCGCTTGTCGGGGAGGATCCCTTTGTAGACTGTGCCATATCCACCTCTGCCGAGAATTCGAGCATCTGCATAATTGTTGGTTGCTTTTTCAAGTTCTTCAGCTGAGAATATTTTTGTTGATTCAATTGGAGTTTCGCTGGAAGAGATTTGTTGTTTAAGTAAAAAACCACCATTTTGTTTGAAGAATTTCTCTCTTAGTTGTGTTAATTTTCTTTTCCTGATACCAAAATATATCCCAGTTGCACCAATTATTATTGCCAAAAATCCGAACGCAGTACCTAAAACAAGAAATTTGTTAATACATAATTCACTTTATAATACTTTATAGTAGTGAAAATACAATTAATATTTTTTAGTGAAACATCATATATAAACTATTTTTCTCCATATTAATATGCTTAATTAAGTTGACTAAGTCAAAGGAAGATTTTCTGACAAGTAAAGTTATCATAAAGAAATTTAGTAACAAATGAATTACCTAACGCAACCTTAATCACAGGAAACTCAGAAGTTTTGGCATTGCACCCTTTACCACCCCTCCGGCCATCACCAAATTCTCCTTTAGGACAACCGCAATTGTAGCTTCCCACGGTATTAATGCAAATCTTTTCACAATCGTTGAGATTTGGATCCGTACACTCATCAATATCTGCAAATTCGAGCTTATTTTAATTTACTAACTAGTATTATAATAAGTTTCGTCCTATTACTTGACCTAATTTTTTATGTTGGTCCTATTAACTTTCAAATTTTAATTTTCGTCCCGTAAATTTATCTCTTTTTTATTTTGATCCTATTAACTCTCACATTTTGATTTTGATCCTGTAACTTTACCTCTTTTAAATTTTAATCATATGACATCCCATTCATGTACAAAAAGAGATTAAGTTATAGGAAAAAAAATCTAAAAAAAAGATAAATTAAAGGACGAAAATCAAAATTTAAAAGTTAATAGGACCTAAATCAAAAGGAGATAAAATTATAAGACCGAAATTAAAATTTAAAAGTCAATTGGAACAAAATAAAAAATAGGTTAAGTTATTGGAAGAAAAGAATAACTTTCCCTTGTAATAAATTAAAGAGAAATTGAAGATTATACCCGTGCAACCCGGATCCAGATACGGGTTCCCTTCATACCCGTAGGTGCAGCTGCACCGGTACCCACCCAAGCCCACATCCGTATCAACACATAAGCTATTAGCCTTGCATGGGTACACTCCTGCCGAACTCTCAACACCTGCACAGGTCAAATTCCCAATCGCCCACTCGAGCACGATAGGCGCCGTCGTCTCGACCCGCTTCCTGAAATTCGGGTCGGTTATATCCGACAACCCGCGGAAAGCGAATTCTCCATAAAACGCATAACTGCACGGGTTAAACGACCACACGTCCGTAGCCGTGTGATTACCGAAACTACCCAAAAAGGTCAAATAAAATGTGGTCCCCACCGGCACAGGCGCTTGGCAACAGCCGATCCCGGAGCAGTCGTCGCCGATGACGTCATTCGAATTCGGGCATATAGAAAGGCAGCTGCTGGTGAAGTTCTGGCGGCCGTCGCCGTTGATGAGGGCGTAGTCGTCGCAGCCGATGACGGTGAACTTGTTCAGCTCGGAGAAGCTGAAGGGAGTGTTGCGGATGTTGAAGGAGGCGGGGTTTTGGAGGCCGGTCGGGCCGGTTCTGTCGTAGCACCTCTCGGCGACGACGTTGGAGATGCGCATGTGTTGGTCGGAGATGTCGTAAACTTCGATATCTCTTATCCAGGCTCGGGCGTCGGTGCAGTTGATTTCGAAGAATCGGCCGACGGCGCAGCCGGTGTTGCCGATGCCGAAGGGGTAGGGGACGGTGAGGTTGCCGCATTTGGTGGGGCAACCGGGTTTGCCGATGGTGGGGCCTTTTAAGACGTTGTATGTGTCGGTAGCGGCCGAGGTGGTGGTGGTGGTGGAGGAATTGGTGGCGGCGAGAGTTGAGGTTAGGCGGGTGAAGATGAGAATCAAGGATAGTAGGGGAACCATGGTTTTATGCATTTTAGGGTTTTGGAGTATTGGGATTATATGCATGTTGTTCATTAGTACTATATAATAGGGTAGAGTGATTTAAGAAAAGGAAATTAAGGAAAGAAAGATTGATAGTCTTTGCTAGAGGGAAGTCAATTTTTTACTTTTCTTGTTTTTAATTATTGTATATTATTATTTTTATTTAATTAATTGCTTAGTGAATTAATTATGAAAATACGGTAGAATAACAATTGTATAAATTAAGATGTCAACTTGAATAAGTCTAGCTAGCTAGCAACTCCGCAGTGATGCAAAAGATTTATAATTTGGATGTCTGAGTAAAATGTTCGTACGTACGTAAAGAAAAACATTTTGTTGACTAAGAATATTTCACTTGCATACATCATCATCATGTACGTTTAAGTGAGAAAATTTAAGAAAACAATAGTTAATACACAAAACATTATACACATATATAACTACCAACTCCTCGAGAAAAACAAGTATTTATTACTCAAAAAAAGTTGAATTCACATGCAACGCGGGGTTAATTTTATAGAGTTTACTAAGTAAAAAAATGCAACAAAACCAAGTTCCTATCTAATTATTACGTACTAAATCTATATAACTTATGGCATTTGTGGTTGGATCATTCACCTTCACACATAACTTATTAATTCGTTTGGCTTAAAATTTACCTTAAAATTGTTATTGATGAAGTAGGACAATCACACACTAAGTTTAGGGTTGCACTATGCGCCCAATTCATGCACTCTCGCATTATGCTCGTTGAGAAGTGAAGAAGACAAAAGTATAAATAAGAGACATACAACTAAACCTAAGGCAAATATTGTGGGTGGAACTAAGTATAATCACTCAATTGTCAAAATACACTAGGGCCCCCAAACCCAACAACACTATTTTTATTTCGTTTAATAGAGATCATTATAAAGAAAGGGTGAGGCCGAAAGATTTTGTCTCATTTAAAGGTTCGAACTTATAGAAGAACGTAAAATTAATTCATTTATTTAAGAAATAATTACGGGTTGATACAAAAATAATACACTATTTTTAAATAGGTACAAAATTTTTGCATAATAGTGTAAATATAAGTTGACTCAATTTGGACTGAAATACGGGCCGATTTAGCCTTAATTTTCAATCTATATAACTTACGGTCTTTAAATTGTCAATTTGAAAATTTTGGATATCATTTTATTTGGCAAAAAATTACAATTAAATATTCTTACCACCCTCTTAAATTATGATCTTCCTTAAGAAAAATTATATCCCATCTGGAATTAGTACAAATCAAATTTTAGATCCGACTACTGACAATCCATCTTATGTAAAAAAAAAAAAAAAGCCCCGGCTACAACTCAACAACAAAGGTTTCATGGTGCTCCATAAATTAAGATAATATACATACTCTAGAAAAAAAAAAAGGATAGTCCCACAAGTCACAGACTTCATACTTTAACTAGTTCTTCCAATACTAGCAATTTTGGTCTTGCTCTCAAGAGTCACATGGCCGATGCCTTAAAAATGCACTGGAATAAAATTAGAACATAGAAGTATTTGTCAAATAATATGAAATCTTATACAGAAATAGAAAAACAATCGGAGAAGGGAAATGCGAAGGAAAAAAAAATAGGTGGCCTTAATATGCACTATCATTTTCAATTCATCGATCGGCCAACGTTTTTAACAAGAGGAAAAGTTGCACTATCTGAGCTGTATTGCTCAGAGATTGTTCCAGTGTTGTTATTAGCATTGATAGGAACCGTATAAAGATCAGTCGATCCAGATGCAGTCGGAGTTGCAACGGGTTCAGCAGATTCTCCGGTCGAAAGATGTTTGTTAAACTTCCTTAGACCTTCCAGTTCCATTGCTACTTCTTTCATGGTAGGCCTATCTTCTCCATTCATTTGGACACATCTCTTAATCAATTCAGCAAAGGCTTGGAGCTGCTCTAGAGATCCCTCCCTCACTACTCGAGGATCCAACACTTGAAAAAGTCAGATTTTCCATCATTGCCGTGATGAGATACGTTGTTAGGTGACGTTCTTCTTCACTCCTTTCATTGTCTACGGGCTTTTTACTCGTTAAAAGCTCTGCAAGAACTACTCCAAAACTGTAAACATCGCTCTTTCCTGTTAACTGGCCCGTACTGTAGTACTCGGGATCCAAATACCCTATTGTTCCCTGGACCAACGTTGACACTTTTGTTTGGTCCAGGGAAATTAGTCTGGATGCCCCGAAATCTGAAATCTTGGCGGTGATATGTACGTCTAGTAAAATGTTGGCCGATTTTACATCCCTATGAATTACAGGAATTGAAGCAGCTGAATGAAGATAGGACAGAGCCCCTGCGGCGATTCTTAACCGATTCTCCCAGGATAACCAACTCGTCCCACGAAGAATGTGTTCGTAGAGTGATACATATTCATATACTAACATAGGGACCTCGGATTCAAGGCAACATCCCAAGAGTTTGACAACGTTTCTGTGATTGATTTGTGTGAGAATGACTACTTCGTTGATCTGACTTTTATCCATCACTTTTGATTTTTCAACAGCGACAATGCTCTTGTCGGGGAGGATCCCTTTGTAAACAGTGC
>JAPKLY010000382.1:407062-421453 GCA_026898435.1 Prunella vulgaris | reverse complement strand
TTTTGCAAAATAATTTCTAAAATATTTTTTTTTAAAGTTGTGAAAAAAAAAAATTAAAATTTTAAAAGCTGTTTTTAAAATTCTAAAATGGATACATACACATGTAACATACACGAACACATAATGTGAATGACTGAATTTGGTAAAAGGACTTCCTTTTTTTTTTGTCGTACTAAGAATTTAAAAATATTTCAATTGTATACTCATGTGTACCCAAATGAGAAATTAATATACCTATTAGTCTATTACGAAGTCGAGATTTTAAGGATTAAGAAAGGTTAGTTAGTGTACCCATAACCTATACAAAATAATTATATATATATATATATACCTCGAAAATAGTACTAGAATTGAAATAATAGGAAGGAAGAAAAACTTGAAATAATAGAAAGTCTTCACAGTATGAAATTTACTGTTTGATGTATTTATTAATATCACTGTAATTCACTTTATAAGTTTAATAATATTAATAAACACATCTAATAACATCAATAAACACATTAATGTATTAATTTTATACTATAAATTTTGTTAATGAATTTGTGAAACTCACAGTTATACACTACCTCTTTTGTCGGGATTAATATCAAATTCGTCTCATAACTTTTTCACTTTTTCGATTTGTTCTCATAACTATGTAATATTTCAATTTAGTCTCGTAATAATTCAAATCTAATCAAATTAGTCCCATAATTATGTAATATTTCAATTTAGTCTCATAACAATTCAAATCTAAGTCAAATTAGTCTCATAATTATGTATTATTTCAATTTAGTCCCATAACAATTCAAATCTAACCAAATTAGTCTCAAATCGCCAGAAATGACATAAACGACGTCGTTTCACTCCGATAGTCTGAGACAAGTATTTCAATTTGAGGGACTGAAATTTAAAAAAAAAATTTAAAAAAGTCACAATTATATATTTGAAAAGAAAAACAGTCTAAAATTTATAAACAAAAAAGAAAATTGAGGGAGGGAGGCCCGAGCATTTTCATCGAGGGCTGTTCACATGAGGGAAAACTGCACTGTTCAAACTGTATTGTTCAATAATCTCCCCAGTGTTATTATATTCACTGATTGGAACAGCATAAAGATCAGTTCCAGATAAGATTGGAGTTGTATAAAGATCATCATATCCAGATGTCTCATTCATCAATCCAAATGACTCTTCATTATCAGCAGCGCAAGGATGCTTGTTAAATTTCCTTAAACTTTCGAGTTCCATCGCAACTTCCTTCATCGAAGGCCGATCTTCTCCATGGAAATGCAAACATCTATTTGTCAGTTCAGCAATCCTCTTGAGCTGCTCTAGAGATCCCTCTCTCACAACACGGGGCTCCAATACTTGAAATAGCCTATTTTCTTTCATAGTCATGATGAAATATGTCGTCAGGTTCCGTTGCTCTTGGATCCTCTCCATGTCGATGGGCTTTTTACCCGTTAAAAGTTCCACGAGAATCACTCCAAAGCTGTAAACGTCGCTCTTTTCTGTTAACTGACTCGTGTGGAAGTACTCGGGATCCAAGTATCCCAGTGTCCCCTGCACCAACGTAGTCACTTGAGTTTGGTCAAGGGAAACTAGTCTCGATGCCCCAAAATCTGAAATCTTGGCGGTGATATGGTCATCTAGCAAAATGTTGCTCGATTTTACGTCCCTGTGAATAATCGGAATTGAAGCAGCTGAATGAAGATATGACAGAGCCCCTGCAGCTTCCGAAGCGATTCTTAATCGATTCTCCCAAGATAACCAGCTCGTGCCACGCAGGATGTGTTCGTAAAGTGTCCCGTGAGATACGTATTCGTACACTAGCATAGGGACCTCGGATTCGAGGCAACATCCCAAGAGTTTAACAACATTTCTGTGATTGATCTGTGTAAGAATGACAACTTCGTTGATGAACTGTTCGATTTGACTTATATCCATCACTCTCGATTTTTTTATAGCAATGATATGCTTGTTGGGAAGGATTCCTTTGTAAACAGTGCCATATCCACCTCTACCAAGGATTCTATCCTCTGCATAATTGTTGGTAGCTTTTTCGAGCTCTTCAACTGTAAATATTTTTGTTGAGTCTATTGAACCTTCGTTGGAAGATATTTGTTGTTTTAGTAGAAAGCCACCATTTTGCTTGAAGAATTTCTCTCTTAGCTGTATCAACTTTCTTTTTTTAAGACCAAAATATATCCAAGTTGTAGCAATAACCACGGCCAAAAACCCAAATCCAATACCTGCGACCAGATGATAATTAAGAATAATTTTTTTTTAAAAAGAAAGTTGCATAATTTCGTGCTAATTGAGTTGTTTTAAGACATATTCCTTTATCAATATTTACCTAAAGATACTTTTATAGTAGCAGACTGAGAGCTAGAGCTTGTAGGATTGCACCCTTCACCATCCTTTCTGCCATCACCAAATTCTCCTTTTGGACAACCACAGGTGTAACTTCCTGGAATGTTAATGCATTTCTTATTGCAATTGTTGAGGTTTGGGTCCAAACATTCGTCAATATCTGCAAAATCGTCTCAAATTGATTATAAATTATGTCAATAATCAATTAAGTAGTGCAATACACGTTAAGTTGAGTCGAAATCCCGAATATTGATTCATGACTCGTGCGACTTCGTCAGTTAAAAATATTGAGAGGGCGTTTGTTTTAAATTCTTCATGGTATATGGAATTTAAATTTTTATTTTCTTCTATTAATGAAAGTTTGTGTTTATGATGATTATATTATTAATTTTGTGCTTTAATATTGAAAAAAATTAATAAAAAAAGAAAGTTATTGATTGTGGTATCCCTAGTTAATTAAAAAATTATATAGATGTAGTAATTTTTATTATATTTTTGGAAAAACACATTTAAGCCATTTTATTTTGATATTCATATCAAATTAGTCTGAATGAATACTAAATATTAATATAATAGTTTAAATCGTCTGGAA
The DNA here is from genome assembly GCA_026898435.1 of Prunella vulgaris. Taxonomy (NCBI): domain Eukaryota; kingdom Viridiplantae; phylum Streptophyta; class Magnoliopsida; order Lamiales; family Lamiaceae; genus Prunella; species Prunella vulgaris. The sequence goes on along the minus strand of JAPKLY010000382.1, from coordinate 418,509 downwards.
TCATGACGAATGGTGAATCAATCAAAAAAAAATTTACTATCACTGTTTCATTGTTATGCATATTTACTATCACTGTTATGCATATATACTATCATTGTTAAAAAATTAAGTATATTTTTATAGCAGTGATAGTATACATGAATAAGTCATCCAATAATTGAAAAACGGCAAAATATTGTATGAAAATGGTTCATGATCATAAGCTTATCATGAAAATATTTTAATGTATATTTGAATCTTTGATACACTTAACCAGATATTCTATACATTAAAACATTTTCATGATAATCTTATCATAAACTATTTTAACACCATACCTACTCTTAAAAAATATATTAAAGTAAAACCGTTAATACCTGTGCAACCTGGATCCATATATGGGTTCCCTTCATACCCGTTTTTACATGTGCAGCTATACCCGCCCAAACCCGCATCAACACAAAAGCTATTACCCTTGCACGGTTTAACCCCAGAGCTCTCAACATCTGCACACGTCTCATTCCCTATCGCCCAATCAAGCACCATGGGCACCGTATCCAGGACCCGCCCCATAAAATTCGGGTCGGACAAGTCGGACAGCCCGCGAAAGACGAAGCGATCCCCCTCCCCATAAAACGCATAGCTACACGGGTTAAACGACGACACATTCGTATGGTTATCGAAAGTGGACAAAACAGGACTTAAATATTTGGAGCCCATTGGAAAAGACGTCTGGCAACATCCAATGCCGGAGCAGTCACCAGCGATCACATATCTCTCGTTAGAGCAGACTGAAACGCAGCTGCTGGTGAAATCCCCCCGGCCGCCGGAGCCGTAGCCGAGGGCGAAGTCGTCGCAGCCGATGACGATCAGCTTGTTACGCTCGGAGAAGGTGAAGGAAGTCTCCTTAACACTAAAGGAGGCAGTGTTTTGGCGGAGCACTGAGCCGGTTCTGTCGTAACACTTGCCGGCGACGATGCTGTCGACGCGCATATGCTGGTCGGAGATGCTTTGAATTTGGATGTTTCCGATCAAGGCTCGTGGAGGGTCGTCTCCATAGGCGTCGGTGCAGTTGAATTGGAAGTATTTGCCGATGCCGCAGCCGCTGTTGACGCCAATGCCGAAGGGGTAGGGGACGGTGAGGTTGCCGCATTTGGTTTTGCAACCGGGCTTCGTGATGTTGGGGCCTTTTAAGACGTTGTATGTGTCGGCGTCGGCGTCTTCGGTGGTGGAGTTGGTGGTGGTGGCAACACCCAAGGTTAGGCGGCTGAAGATGATCATAATCAGGGATAGTATCGGCACCATGCTTTTATGCGTTTTATGCATGGTTATGTATATATGAGAGGGAATATATATATGTGTATATATATACTATTATACGAGCTCGTCATTGAGGTCCAACCGGCCAATGTGGAGAATCAAATTGCTAATGTTTAATAGTCCTAAGTCATTGTATAAAAATAATCCAAACAGCCTGATATATGACCAGTAATTTTTGCAATTTTAATGACAAGAACAAATTAAAGATAGAACACATGATCTCGCAAATGTGGTGGTTGAGTTATTTGGTTTTTAAAGGAAGTTACCTGAAAATCGAATTCGGTTACCATAATATTTGGTTCGCTTTCGGTTATCATTTTTTAGAATTTCGATATTCGGTTCAATTATTAACCGTAATTATTTCGATTAACCGAAATCCAAACCAAAATAATTATATATTTAATAAATATTATTATATATATTTAATAAAAAATATTTATATTTAATGAATGATATTTTTATTTAATAAATAAAAAATAAAAATCATATATAAACCTAATCTAAGGGCTCATTTGGTTCGTAAGATAAAAATATCTATCCACAAAAAACATGCATATTTTTTGCGGATAGATATTTTTATCTTACGAACCAAATGAGCCCTAAGTGTATTGTGTTGTGTGTGGATTTCATTTTTGGTTTTTAAATGTACCTAAATAAATTTAAAAAAATCTAATCATAAATAAAATTTCAATTCGGTTCGATTTTTATCGAAACCAAACCGAAACATTCAGTTTCGATTATATTCGATTTTGTATAAATTCAATTCGATTTCGGACTGTTTTACCTTAGTTCGGTTCGATTTTCGGTTATCATAATTCGATTCGGTTTGGTAACCGAACCGACCGTTGCACACCCCTACTCTTTGTATGTTGCACACATTATTTTCAATATCTATAGATCTAATTTTATTTTTAAAAAAAATTAAAATTACAATGCACAATCACATTGTAACACGTGGGAGTTTAATCCAATCACATTGTACAGTTTTGTTTTTTTTTTAACTCAAGGCGAATGGCACCGATAAAGGAGTCTTTGTGCAAATTCCCTTCCAAATAATTTAATTCTAACAATTAAATCGAAAACCTAAGACCCAAAAAATTTAATCCCAACGAAATGGTGTAATTTTCTCAATTATTTTAGCATAACATTATGTTTACCAACATGATATTTAGAAAGCCGGCCATCACACATCATCAGATGACATAATTTAAATTTAAAATTTACTGAATCTACAAATTGATTGTGAATATATTGAAGGAACATATAAGAAGTAAAATTGTCAATGTCCTCTAACCAATACTTTTGAACAAGTAAACTTTGAGTAAAATTTTCTCAATTATTTTAGCATAACATTATGTTTACCAACATGATATTTAGAAAGCCGGCCATCACACATCATCAGATGACATAATTTAAATTTAAAATTTACTGAATCTACAAATTGATTGGGAATATATTGAAGGAGCATATAAGAAGTAAAATTGTCAATGTCCTCTAACCAATACTTTTGAGTTATTATTAATATGATACACATCCATCTCTAATTCAACTCATCTGAGATCAATGCATTGCTTAATTAATAGGATCATTATCTTTGATCCAACTCTATCAGAGATCATTATTAATGATAATGCATGCTTCAATTAGTCGGAATTCATGTGAGCTCAGCTCAGTCATAAGAGTGAGATCAAGTGATTAACAAGTCATTTCTGTGTATATAATACTCCTTCCATCCCAATATAAGTTCTCGTCGTTTTTGGACACACAGATTAAGACTATTGATATAATAATAGATATAGTATAAGTGGTCTAATGGTGAGGTAAAAAAAGGTAAGGCATTTAAAGGTGAGGATAATTGAGAGACGAATAGGGTATAAATTTGGAAGATACTAGCCAAAAATATAATCGAAAACTTCCAGTGGGACGGACTACAATGAAAAAACAAGAAGCTCATACCAGGACATAAAAGAGTATGCTTCAGAGCAAACTAACTTCAGTTTAACTGGATTCAATTTGAAAGAGACTAGTCAACATCAACAATTGTTAGGACTAAGTACTCTGCAACTCTGCAAATCCGAACACTGAGATTACCCCATATGCAATTCAGATTTCTAAAGTATCGTCACGTTTATGATATCGTCAAAACACGAAATAAAACACCTGCCCCTACATGTAAAAGTATACAGTACTGAATAAAGTTGACGTAGGGATTGGTTGGAATGTACTAAATAATTAAACAAAATGCGAGTGAATAAAGTAGCTAGAGAAATTATGCAATTTACACAACCAAATTTGTACGACTAAACCCAAGTACTACTGGAAGGTCGGCTATAGTTTTTGCAGAATTCGATGATCATATTTTTTCTGAATCGAGATCATTATCCTTAATTCAGCTCATCAGTGATCATTATGGATACTAATCTATACTAGAACGAGTCAAATTTGATTCTGGTCAGTCAGTTGATCGTGTGAGACCACCTCTCCAACAAGAGAGTGAGTAGACCAAGTGATTAGCAAGCTGGAATTTGTTTTAGTTTTTGGATACAAAGAGTTTATGCAATAACTGATTCCAATAGTGTGTTTGTAGTGACTTTGACTTGAATTAGCCAGGAGATTTAACAATTGTCAGGGCTGTTAATTATCCTGCATAATCTTTTTTTAAATTATAATCCTTCAATCCAAATACTATAGCATGTAGAGTACAAACAAGAGCACCCACCTACAAAGATATATTCAAGTAATTCCCAACAAATCTCTACCTCCAAACATGATTACTAAGACTTACGGAAAATTGAATGAATTCAAGCTAATTTTAATTTAATTGGACTGACCTGAGGCAGTTTCACTTGTCGTGTGTCCAATCTCGATTTACATGTATGTAGACAAAGGATCTCGACCTTGTTTGAGATATCAATCTTGGGTGGGCGGCTCCTTCCCTATATATATATGATCACCTTAATTCCTCCTCTCTCTGATCAATATCACATTTAATCTTTACTGGCTTTCCAAGCTTGGATATATCTTTAATTTTGGCAATTTCTAGAGCCCTAGCACAAACAGGAAAGCCTCCTTGATCGTCCCAAGACTCCAAGATAACACCAGACCCGATACAAGTTGACCTGTCGTAGAAGGCTGCATACTGCCCAGCTGCCAGACCTTGATCATCTTCACTCAGTTTTACAACTAAAATTTCATTGCCATTTCCATCAACCTCTTTAGCCACATTACAGCTGTAAAAACCAGGACCATGACGAACCTGGAAAAATTAAAAACACCCACCCATTACATCAACCTCTTTAGCAACATTACATTATTATTATGACGCTCAAGATATTTATCTGAAAATATTTCTTTCACAATTGTTTACATTTGAAATGAGTTATATCATACATAGTCCTAAGAAAACGTTTAAATACACTCAGGGTGTGTTTTGTTTAATGGACAAAATAATCTATCCTGCTAAAACATGATTACTCTAGCAAGATAGATTATTTTGTCCATTAAACAAAACACACCCTCAAAGATTTCTTTCTTATCCTGTCAGAATCCAGTTGCATTCATATATTGTCCTCCCTGTGTGGGGGATACAGGATATTCACTCACGTGTTACGGATACAGCACACACATGATTTATACCTTGCATTGAAGTTGAGTGATCTGCACAGTTGGAGGAGAATCATTAAACCATCTCAAGGAACCCACACGGAATATGCGCCTTCTTTTATCAACTGAAAAGTAATTTCTTGACACAAATACTACATTATTTTCAACATCTTTTTCCACGACATACCTGTATACAGTAACTAATCAAATTTTGGGGAATCTGATAATACCTAAAATAAGAATAAGAATGTGTAATCTAACATTACTAAATATTGGGCTGGATTATTAAGACTGGTAGCAGTAGCACTAAACTAGCACATGGCAGTAGAAAAAAATCAAGAAGTTGTGCATACCAAGGTCCACCAGGGAGACGTAACCCCTGACGTTGACCAATTGTATAGAACCAAAAACCTCTGTGTTTACCAAGAAAATCTCCTGTCTCAGCTTCTAATATCACACCTTCTTCCTCCCCAATTTGTCTAGCAACAAATTCACTAAACTTAATCTGAAAACAAAAAAATACAAGAAAACTGTAAAAACTGCAGAATAGTCAAACTATGCTAGTTTTCCAACATCATCTTTCACAAAATGGTAGCGCGGATAGTTAAAATTCAGAAATTTTAGTGCTTCATCAATCCCAGACATAAATCTCAAACTTACCTCACAATACAGTTACAGTTTTGCCCCAAAACAAGCATAATTAAGCAAATCAATTAGCTCCAAAACATACCTTTCCAAGAAAGCATATCCCTTGTGAATCTTTTCTATCTTGGTTAGGTAATTCAAATATTTTGGCAAGTCCCCTGACTTCTTCCTAAGGGCCAAAAGGGAAAGTAAATAAACAAGGTTAGCACATTTTGTGCCAGAATAAAGTCAAAATGTGGAGAGAATGATAACTTTCCAACGAAACAGGATACCACTATGATCAGCCACCAACAATAAAATAGTAAAACATTCACACTAGAATTCCCACCTGACCTTACAAATACATCCAAGAGGAAAGACAAGTCTTTTAAGCTGTGACTGTGAAAGGTATGAAAGAAAGTATGTCTGATCCTTAACCTGAAAAAAAGTAACTGCAGGTATAAGGGATGTTTATCATTTTGAAACTGAATAAGACAATTTTCAAACTGCAAGACTCTTTGATCAGGCCTGATCTACAGCTCACTTACTGAATCTTTCGACAATTTTAGAGTTGATGGCTCATCTTTATTACCCCTATCTGAATGAACCACCATTGCATAGTGTCCTGATGCAATGAAGTCAAACTTCATATCACTAATGGCATCCACAAATGCACCTATAACCAAAAAAACAACCACCAACTTAATAATGAATTATTTGAAATGTGTGAAGAGGAATACATGAGGGGATTTAAAAACTGACCAAATTTTATTCTTGTATTGCATAAGACATCTGGATTTGGTGTGCGTCCATATCTATACTCATTTATTATGTACGATACCTGAAACATAGAAATTACTCTATTATGCATTTTCAACGAGAAATCAGCATTTTCTTTTATGTTTAGTAATCTTAATTCGTTTGCAGATTCCTCTATAAGTGCTATGAAAATGGCAAGTACAAGGTATGAAACATGATTGAAGATTGATGGTTATGAATGAAAACATGAAGGACAAGAAAATATACAAATTATTCACCACATTATTCCAGTATTCGTCCGTCAAATGCACAACTTGAAGAGGTACATCAACCTGAAACAAACAATTGAATAATTCAGTAAGAATGTTTTGACTGTAAAAGAAACAGGGACATGAATCACTAAAATTGCATTTCATGAAAGACGTGTTGAGCTATAACCTGTTCGCAAACGGCTTTTGCATATTTCAAATCTTCTTCCCACGGGCATTCTGACCAAAAGTTCTCAAAGTCTTCCTAAAATATTAGTAATATCATAATCAGGCAATGACTAAAGTTCGTTATTTATACTAATAGTAAGGCAGAAACCGTGGTGTGGATTTAGATATGGGAATTTAAACATGGAGCTCCATTGAATTATAAGGCCTTGTACTCAATAAAAGAAATCAAGAATTGGATAAAGAAATATAAAAATATATAACTAGACCTAATTGACAGGCACCCTAAAATTGAATTAGCCAAGCAAAGCAGAATCCAGTCACAATTAAAAGAGTTAGCATGTAATTGGAAGGGAAGTATACAAACTTGGAACCATATCTTGAGGTAGAAGGCGGTGCACGAATGGCCGGCGGCGTGGAGAAGGCGGAGGGCGACGCTGCTGTCGACGCCGCCGCTGAGAAGGACAGCCACTTTGAGAGGCTTCTTCTCTGGTAAGGAGCACGACAAGTACGCGGGATCAATTTCTTTCGGAATTGATGGTAAGGATACGGCGGGTTCAGCCGCTACGGAGGCAGAAGAGAGCGGGCTGAGAGTCGAAAAGTGCAGCTGAGTTTTGGCGGTGGATGGCGAAAGAAAGCGCCGGAGAGTGACGGAGGAGGAGCAGAGGATTTTGCGGCGGAAGGGTGTAGGTGGGAAGTAAACAGAGAGTGCGGACATGATGACCGTTGCCTTTAGCGCCGCCGTGGTCATCGCTTCACTTCGGCGCCCTTTTCCTCAAGGAAAGAACCCCGATAATAAAGATAGCACCCGGTAATTATTATTCGCGAGTTTAATTATTTTAAAAATATAAAATTAATCGAGATTGAACAAGGCAAATTTATTGATATAGAGGTCTTTTCAACATATATATATATATATATATGTATAGGTTGAGGCTATTGACACTAACTTTTTTTTAAAATACATTACTTTTTTTTTTTGGAAAATTTTATAAATTTTTGGCAAAAATTTCAAACATTTTTTTCAATTTTACACTATGTTCAAAAAAAATATCAAAAAAAATTTAAAAATAAAAGGGACAACCACAAATTGGTATAAATCCATTATTTTTAAATAGGTACAGTATTAAAAAGATAACTCTATTATTTAACTTATGTCTTTACTATTATGCAAAAAATTTGTACCTATTTGAAAATAGTGTATACTTTTATATCAATATATAATTATTTAAAAAAATTGTCCAACAAAAAATAATATATTCATTAAGATGGTGTGTTTTCCTAAAAACTAGTGGCAGTAGCCTGGGCCTTGTGTACATAATAAGTAATAACAACCAGGTGTGGAGTGTGCTTGTGCCTATAGTAAGGGAAGGGATATTTTTACCCCGGTTTATAATTAGTTCACCCCAATTATCATTTCACTACCTAATAGATCATTTCACCCCATGTGTAATTTCAAAAATACCCAAATGCCTATCACTTCACCCCACACCAATGTAATAACACAACATTGAAAAAACTTCCTCATTTGTTCGAAACACACTCACGCCGACGCACCACCCAATTCATCACCGGACGTCGAACGGCCCACCCACGCCGACGCCGACGCACCACCCACGCCGACACACCACCCACGCACCGGAGGAGACCCATGGATAAAGGTAAATCCCATTTCATTGTATTATTTTTGAAAAAAATGGTATGGGTATTATGTGTTTATGTCAATTTCATTCCATTTATGCTTGTAAGTGAATGAGTTTTGTGTTTTGAGCACTTAATAGATCATATTTGTTGAAGGAATTGAATGGGTATTAGGAATTTGGTTGTTTTGTGTTCGGTTCTGGTTTTTCGATTTTTGCCAATATGTTCGAAAATTTTGGTCGATTTTTATACATATGTTCGGATAAGTTGGTCGAACATATGTCATTGTTCAATATTTATTTTCGAACATATGTCATTGTTCAGGGTATATTTTCGAACATATGTTAATTGTTCATTAAAAAATTTCGAACATATGTTAATTGTTCAGCTTAAATTTTCGAACATATGTTAATTGTTCAGCTTAAATTTTCGAACAAATTATGAAGTTTCAGTAATAATTTTCGAACATATTTAGGATTATATGTTTGGTTCATTTAAGTTTCTCACAATGTATATATTATGTATTTGTGAATTGAATAATGCTATTTAAACGTATAGGAAAGGAGAAGACTCGGCCTACTGCTTCCTATAGAAGGAGGAAGCATGAACGTAGTGAGCAAGAGTTGAATCTCGAGCAAGAGCCACGAGCTTCTTTATTATATCCCACAACTGATGACCCCCTTCATCCGGACAATACATGGGGTGCAGAAAAGTTTTCTTCAGATGAAAATGAAGAAAATGAGGAAAAGGAAGGTGACGAGGAAAATGAGGAAGATGAGGAAATGGAAGGTGACGAGGAAGATGATAGAGGAAACGATGACATAGAGGGAGATGATTCAGAAATACCTCATCCTCCACTTCTTGACGGGTTCAATAATCATGTGGCGAGTTATATTTATAAGGGGTGTGAGAGAGAGGTGTTAAAGTGTCATGGTCATGTGAATAAACTTCTTCTATGGGAGTTGGATCCAGAAAAAGATCTCCGGTCATGGAAGGGCATGTTTAAAAAATCAAAGTTGTTGTCACTTCGAACGTCTTCATACAAGAATCCAAACAAGAACTTGATTACTGCATTTCTTGAGAGATGGCATCCGGAGACGAACTCATTTCACTTCCCTTTTGGTGAAATGACTATCACTCTTGATGACGTCTTTTGCATAACTGGTCTTCGAGTGGATGGTATCCCGGTGATGTGTACTGAAGATGCAAAGAAAACGGGAAAAACAAGATTGATGGAGTTATTGGGCTTAACAGAGAATGAAGCTAGAAAAGCTCTCGAGGGTGTGCGTGGGTCGTCTGTCAGACTTACTTGGTTGGAAAACACTTTTTCCCCGATGATGGAGTCTAGTGATCCTCTGAAGGTGTTATATTCTGCTAGAGCATATGTCTTGTACACGTTTGGGACCACTTTGTTTGCTGATAAGAGTGGTACACGTGTAAGCACAGACTGGTTGCAGTATACAAGGGACATGTCAACATTTGGGGATTATGCTTGGGGAACTGCGGCGTTGGCATATCTTTATAGACAATTTGGGCTAGCTTCGCAAGTGAAGGTGCGTCAGATAGGTGGTTATCTGACATTGTTGGAGGTAATTCCTATCAATTTCATGTTGTTACCTATTTTAATTAATTTTGAATATATTAAAAAATTTCGACTAAAATTTTCAGGCTTGGATATATGATCACTTCTCAAGTCTAATTTTGCCTCCTAAAAATCCGACTTTTAAGTCAGGACCTCTGTCATGTGTCTACGCACCAGAAGCACATACGGGGCCATGTATGGAACGCGTCCGAGCGTTTAGACACAGTTTAGATGTGTTTCTTCCAACACAGGTTACTTTTATACAATTTTATACAATTTTATCAATGTGTTTTTTGCCCCTTATAGTTAATCATTATGCCTTTGTATTGTAATAGGTTTCGTGGACTCCATATCATTCATTCAGGGATTTTTGTCCCTTTCAGCAAGTGGCCTTCTTTCATGGTTGCATTATTTGTGGGAAAGTGGCTGAGCCTTACATGCCAGACAGAGTTCTTCGGCAGTTCGGTTATGTGCAAACGATTCCAGATAAGCCTCTTGCAGCTAAGGTCAAAAGGAGTCGTTCGATGAAACCAAAACGTGATTGGGATATCATGGGGGAGTATTATTATCAATGAGATACACACGTTTTATCTATGGAACGTGTTGGTGAGACATGCAAGCACCCTTGGCAAAGCGCTTATGGTTACGAGGAATGGTTCATTGGTCAAGGTCATCCAAGAGTTTCAAATCCTGACACTACGGGCCTTATTGTTCGTCCTGAACCTGCACGTTCAACGCAACCGTGGGAGAGGATTGATGCTGCAAAGTATGAGCTATCAAATTTAGTGCGAATGTATCATTCCGACGATGCACTGAGTTTAGATGAAGCAATGAATAAGGTTGTTGAAGTGATGACTATTCTCACTGGCCCAGAAGGTGGAACTTCGTCACGTGCAGGACCAGGTCGAACTAGAGGAATGACTAGATCTCGAGCCAGACAAAGAGGCGGGGGTGTTAGGCGACTTGGGTAATGGGTGCATGATTTAATTTCTATTTGGAGACTTTGAATTCTAGGGTTGTTTATTTTCGGTTTTGGATTGTTGTTTTATGATTTGGATGGGAACTCATGGATATTAGGTGTTTTACGGTTTTTGTGAACTTATGGATATTAGGTGTTTTATATTTTTTGTGAACTTATGGCGTCTATCTATGGTTGTTGGAACATATAAAATGTCGAAATTCATATAAATGTTCGAAAATTACAGTTTTTTAAACCCCAAATTCATGTAAAAGTTCGAAAATTTGAGTTTTTTAAACCCCAAATGTAAATGTTCGTCAAAATCCCTGTATGTAAGAAATTTTCGAACAATTTCAGCTAGTTCCAAACAAATTTTCGAACATATTGCATTTGTTCGAACAAAAGTTTCGAACAAAGTGTAATTTTCGATTAAAATTTCCGAACAGAAAAGGATTTCTTCACCCCTAAATTTAGAAATACACCCATACAAACATCCCTAAACCTAAATCCCTGTATGTAAGAAATTTTCGAACATATTGAGTTTGTT
>JAPKLY010000382.1:335840-407052 GCA_026898435.1 Prunella vulgaris | reverse complement strand
CCCGTACAAACATAAAAAAACCACCTAAATCCCTGTATGTAAGAAATATTCGAACATATTGATTTTGTTCGGACAAAAAATTCGAACAAAGTACAGTTTTTCAGCTAAAATTTTCGAACATATTTCTTTTGTTCGGACAAAACTTTCGAACAAATTTTAGTTTTTTCAACTAAAATTTTCGAACATTTTATATATATTCGATTAAATATTTCGAAAAATTTATATTTTTTCGGTCGATATTTTCAAACATTTATGTTGGTATATGAAATTACTTTCGAACTTTGTTGTTCAGTTTAGTATTTAAATTTCGAACAAAATTTGTAATGCCAATTCGAACAAAATATCACTTCAATATATTCCATTTCCATTCGTCAAAAGATATAGATCCCAAAAGATGTACATCACACACGATATACATCACAAAAGATATACATCCGCAATGTATTTATCCTACTACTTCAAATCATGCATACGATCATCAATCTCTATTTTCTTGAAATTAAAAGCTCTTTCCCATCCAGTAGCAATTGGTCGGTGAAACTCTCTCCATGATGTGACAATTGGGGGTAATGTAACTCCGGCACCGAGAGTCACCTATTCAATTTAAAAATAATATTAATCATAATATATTGATTTTCAATTTGTGACTAAATATGTATAGTATTTTGAGTACCTGCACGAAGTGGCTGTCGTTGTTAACCAACGCCACACAAATAAATCTTGGATTCGATGGCATTTCAGTCCTATATGGGAGGAATGATAGTGATAAGGTGGGGCTTAATGTCACGAACACGACATTATACACCGACGCAACCAAGTGGCCCATGTACGGTAATGTGAACCAGTACTCAATATGTGCCGAATCACTGAAACAATTAAGATGTTTCATCGTGGTTGCAACCATGTCTGGGACTCGATAAACTTTCTCGTACAACTTGATATTGTGGGATAGCTCACTCATTAAATCTTGTCTCACACGTGCCCATTCATCCTCACCAAATCCTAAAAGCCCCGCAACCGCCCGAAATCCACAATGACCATCACCCTTTACATTATGGACATCAACAGCGTAGTCTTGAAATTCCATAGGAAGCATTGATATGAAATAAGGTGTAGAACTAGATCTACTACCTCTCCGAGTCTGCACACGTATATAATAAAATAATATTAATTAAAAGGAAAGAAATTAATAAAAAAAAATATAAATACGTACCGGTAGCTTTTTAGACACTCTTGTGTTTTGAGACTTTGGCAATGAAAGTGAACTCTCTACATTGTAAACCACACTCTCTTGCGACTGAACATACTCAAACAAACTGAGATCCCTTTTTGTGGATTTTTCTGAGGCATTTTTACTCTTACTTTTTGGTCTACCACGTGGATCGATCTTAATGGTCGGTTCAATCATATTAGTCGTCTCCGGCTTCGCCATCTCACGCATATTTCTCAAATAAATTAATCTTCGACTCTCATCAAAATTTTCATACACCCTTGCCATATCACGAACCGCATCTTCAAAACGATAGTCAGTGGCTTCCTTCACATCATCTTTTACCACCAGCTCCATATCCAACTTCCTCCAAAAAGTATCAAATGCACTCATCGGTATTGGTTTGTCTGCGTACACATATTCTTCAATCTCGTGTGCACATGGACAACCATACGCTGTTCTCAAAATATGATTGCAATCACTTGCATCAAACCCTGGCATTTTCACAACTTTCACCTCCTCAAACAACTTCTCTAATGCATATATGGAGACTACACCACGCAAACCATTATAAAGACTGGATGAGAACTTATGTTGAGCAACATTCCTACTTTTCTCAAATGATGCTTTAATAGCAATATGACATGCTTCGTACAAGGTATCACACCTCACCCAACAAGTCTCAAAATTTCCTAACGAGTTTCCAAGCATTCTCTTTAAACTGGCATGGTGGCTCTCAACCCTAAATATGACCAAAATATACAGAATCATAAATACAATATACAAAAAAATACCTAAACCACTTAATAAAGTATACAGAATTGATAAATATACCTGTTAGTCGTTGTATTTCCGTAGTGCATCAATTGGTTTGTCCACGCCTTCACGAACCTCTCTTTGTAAGGCATGAACCATTGATCAACCACATAGTCCACTGGCTTCTTATCAAAATTGGAACGAAGGATCTGAAGGGCTTCATTGTATTCATTTTCAGTATGCGAATTGATAGCCACATTTACTTGCTTCATGAATGCCTCCCACTGCTTTCCGGACTTGAACAACGGTTTACACTTAGCTAGCACATTCCTATCAATGTGCCAACTACAAAGTAGGTGTTTACAATGTGGAAATATCATGGCGATAGCATTCATTAAGGCCAAATCCCGATCAGTAACAATAATGGATGGCATGAACCCTTCACCCAACATATCCTTCAGTACGCGCAAAGCCCAAGTGTAGTTCTCTTCTTTCTCAGCCAACAAATATACAGATGCAACTGAAAATGTCATGCCGGTTGATGTAACACCAACTATCTCCAAATACGGTAATCTGTACCTATTTGTCTTGTAGGTACAATCAATCAACAGCACCTTCGGAAAAGCACGAGCCAAACTTATAGAAATGGGGTGTGAAAAGAATAATTCTTTCAAACTGTTTGTCATCTCACATCTTCTATAAGAATGAAAGTAATCATTCTCAACAAACTTACTCATCAAGTACTGCAATTGTGAACGTCCACAATATTGGCTCACCTTGTGTTTCTTTCTTGCATTGTAGATTGTCCGAATGGTAGAGGTATTGATGATGTTCTTCTCCTTCAATGCTTTCAAAACCGACTTGGCAGGTGCATTGCATTTTGACATGTCAACGACAAACGCCTCCTCCATAGCAGATAAGCGACCCATAAAAGAATGACCCTCAAAATACTTGTTAATCGGATGATTATGCGTACCGCATTTTACCTCCAAACTCCATTGAAACGGAACTTGCTCCGTCCCTTTCAACAAAAATGGACAGTTACATTTTTTTGACCCCGTATCTTTTCCACTTGGTCGTTTTTCATCATCAACAAAACCAATCTTCTTTTTCTTTGGTGGCCGATACACGCCCTCCCGCTCACAAGCTAATAATATACGAGGTTTTCTCCGACCCGATCCATTATCAGAACGCTTGATTGATATAACCATTTTGTTTTCAATGGCAACTTTCCGTACCCAATCAATAAGTGCATCACGGGAAGGGAAAAAATCTGTGCTTGTGAAAACACTAGTGTAATCCATAACAATTTCACATCCCAATTCCTCTCCACAATCACGCTTAATATTGTCTTCATCATTGTTTTCCGAGCACTGTAATAAAATGTAGAACAACATAAAAATTTATAACAACATAAAAAATAAAAACAAAAAAAAAAGCACAATGTTCGAAAATAATTTCTCAAAAACTGCCAAATGTTCGAAACTTTGAACAGAACAAAATCAATATGTTCGAAAACTTTAACTGAACAAATTCAATATGTTCGAAACATATTTTCGAACAAGGGCCATTTTGTTCGGATTTAATTTTCGAACAAGGGCCATTTGTTCGGATTTAATTTTCGAACAAGGGTCATTTGTTCGAAAATTATGATGGACAATTTGTCCTTTGTTCCGTAGACCAGATTCGAACATTCTACAAACGAAAACGAAAATACACGTTTAAAAACACGACCGAACCATATTTACGATCCACATACTACTCCTACAACATATGTATACTAAATAAATACCAATATACTTCAAAAAGGTGATAAAATCAAACAAAAATAATTTCAAAACCCTACCATCACGTAAACCCAAAACCCTAGGTGAAAAAAATTAAATAAACATGAACACTTACATCTTGGGGTGACCCCTTATCATCTTCAGACAAAAACATATTCGTAAATGATGTTCGCAAAATTTTTCGGAGTTTGGGAGTTTTGTTCGAAAGTTTTTTGTGAAAGTTAAGCAAATGAAAGAGCATTTAGTGTTGAACAATGAATGGGGTGAACTGATCATATATTAGGGGTATTTCTGTCTTAAAATTTATTTTTAAACATTAGAGTAAATGTGGGGTGAACTAATTAAAAACTGGGGTAAAAATATCCTGGCCCCTATAGTAATTTAGAGGTGTGTGATGTGGGTTACATTACATCAGGCACGACCTAAGCCATCGGGAGCCCATGCTGGGCGAGCCCAAATCAGTGTGAATAATTTTTCAAAGATCAACTTATTTACATGATTAGATCCCAATTTTGTGTTAAGTACACTGTACTGAAAGAAAAGAAAAAAAAAAATCTCCCTCCATTCCACTGTAAGTTGCTCATTTTGTCATTTTCGTTCATCCCATTATATGTTATTTATTTGTTTATTCACTTTTTTTAGAAACTATTATTCACTTATTTATTATTATTTTCAATATTTTTTATACTATTTCCTTTACTTTTTCACTTTTCTCCATCACATCACTTATACTTTTTCATTTTTTCAATTACATCACTTATACATTTCAACTTTTATCTTAATCTGTGTGCCCAAAAGTAACGAGCAACTTATAGGGGGACGGAGGGAGTATAAAATATTCAAAATGTTATTTCCTGCTTAGTAGCTTATTAAATTTAAGGGAAAATATACATTTTTGTCCTATAAGTTTCGTTGATTTTGGTTTTCGTCCTCTTAAGTTTTGAATTTTTGTTTTCGTCCTTTTACTTACTAAAAATTGTGGTTTTCGTCCTCTTAAGTTTTGAATTTTTGTTTTCGTCCTTTAACTTACCAAAAATAATGATTTTCGTCCTCCAACCGCCTATAACCAGTCACACAACTGGTAATACACACGTAGATCAATTTTTTCTATTTTTTTAAGTGAAATACTGACGTGGGGGTATTTGGAGGGAATTAGATCTTGATGGATAAAATACAGGTTTAACCATAAATTCTCTCCCAAATCAAAACCCTAGTCGATCAAATCTAGGCATGGGGGCTTGAGAGAATTAGGGAAAAAAGGAACAAAGATCCCTAAATCAAAACATCCAAAAGCTTAAATTCTTTTGAGCGCATACTCACTGTACGGAAAGAAAGAGGGATGTCTTCAAGAAATTCGTATGAGTCAACGAGTTTCGAGCACAATATTAAGTGTCATTGTGGTTTCGTTGCACGGTTTGTACATAATATTCAAAAATAAATCCGAACAGAAGATTTTATGGATGTAAGTATTGGACGATATTTGAGAGGGAATTTACGGTTAAAAGTGTATTTTGTCAGGACCTAATTCCCTACAAATACACTCACATTAGTATTTTGTTTAAATAAAAAAAAATAGATCCACGTGTGTATACCGGTTGTATGACTGATTATAGGCGGTTGGAGGACGAAAACCATAATTTTTGGTAAGTTAAAGGACGAAAACAAAAATTCAAAATTTAAGAGAACGAAAACCGTAATTTTTAGTAAGTTAAAGGACTAAAATTAAAGTCAACGAAACTTATAGGACAAAAATATGTATTTTTCCTAAATTTAATAAGCACATCCTTCCAAAATAACATCCAAAATGATGAGTTAATAATATCAAATCATGCGAGCTTTTTAAACAGAAATCTACTTCTATTTTATTAGTAATGCAAGAATGAAGTATAAAAGAAATGAAGAATATGCACATGCAAGTTCTTTTACTTTTTTTTAAAACTTAGATTAAAATATATAAGTCATTAAAATATAATTTGTTATTCATTTGTTTTTTCTTATTCACATTAAAATATAATTTGTTATTCATTTGTTTTTTCTTATGAATATTACTCCCTCCGTCCCGTAGGAATTTGCACCCTATGGGACGGCACATTTTTTAAGGAAAATGTATTTTATATATAAAGTAGTGACATATGGATAAATATATGTATATATTTGTGAGTATGCACGTAAATCAATGTTTTCTTTTTTAGTAGTGTGCAAATTTGTATATGACATCCAAATAAGAAAAGTGTGCAAATTCCTGTGGGACGGAGGGAGTAATACATTTTGGGTGAATCAAATAATTTAGAAATGATAATGTTATAGAAAAAATTATTTGGAGCATTTACATATTAGTCCACAAAAGATTATATTTATAAATTGATTCAAAATATTTATACAAACACATAAAATTTTATTTGCACAAAAATATTTTTTATCTTTATACATAATCAATTTGTAATTGATGTCATTTTTTTGAACTACTTTGTAATTCTTTTCAAAATTATTTCATGTGGTTTTTATTTTGTATTTTAAAAAAATTCAACTCTGATTTTCCGAAGAAAATAAAAAATCGATGAGCTTGAAAAGAAATGCCAAAACCATGTAAATTTTAGGTAAAGTAATTTCCAAAAACACTAGGCACTTTTTTTCCAAAAATTCAGATATTGTTTCAGCCAATCCATCTTGGTTGCTGCTAATACGAATCCCTGGTGCACATTAAATAAGTAATCACAGAATGGGTCATTTCTCCAAAATCAAAATTACCACGTTGGAACTGGGGACAAATTCTAGGTTCAAATCTAACTACAAAAATACAGCTAAGTTACAAAGTTTTCATGGGAAGTTTACAGTGCTCCATAAAGAGCATACTTCTTGTAGAACAAAAATGGATGAAATATACTAGTGACACAAAAAATAGGTGGAAGTATACATATGAAGAGCTGAGGGCTGTCCCGACTTATTGCTTCAACAGAGCCGCAACATCCCCCTCCCAGGGTGCATTTATCTTCTTCAAGAGTATCAATGGCTAGTTGCTAATGCGGTGACTAATAGGCCAAGTATGAGAAATGGTTGTGCACTAGCCTGAAATAAATGAGGCAGAATGCTTAGCAGTATTTAAATTCTATGCCAAACATAAAAGGGAAGAAAAAAAAATCTCAAAATTCATTGGTTACACAAGTATGTTTACAGTTTCACCCAGCTTCTGCTGCATTTTATTCATGAATCTATACAAATATGTCTGAATATTAAGGAAATTACCTGATACTTGACGTCATATTTCACTGGGTCTTTGAGGAAGTATTTGAACTGCAGTAGATGATAGTTACATTCACATGTTAGAGCTTGTGTATGATGGTCCAAGAAAAAAAAAAGAAATCCAGAGACACATCAAAACAAGTTTAAATTCGGAAATTTTCAAGAATGCTAGAGTTGCTTGAATTCGACCATTCTCGGCAGAATAACTGTTTTCATTGCCTTTTCACTCTTCACAAACACATCTGTGTTGAGGAATATGTTTTAAAGCTTAAATAAAAGTCCAAGCTAAGGATGACCTCGGAGAAAATCCTCACAAAATTGCAGTTATCATCAATCTTTACCTGGAAAAAAACTTGAGGGGCAATTAAGCCTAGAAGTGCCAAAGCATAATATGGTTTACCAACGCTCAGAAGATATCCTGAAACAATAACAAATTCCATTTTGACAATGTTTTTGCCAAGTGTAGTCTTTCCATTATGATTAAAAATTTACCAGCCACAGATAACTGAGTTATGTCAATAGCACCAACACAGATCCACTTTGCATTCTCCAAGCCAAAAGCTACAGGAAGTGACTGTAGGGAATTGGGTTGGCATCATGTGAGATTAAAAAGTCTTCTCACAAAATACAGATACATATACACCATGACTCAACATAAAAATTTCAATTTACTTTTCAGTAGCAGAAGGTACCTGCAGTCCCATTTTTCTGTCTCCTTCAATACTCTTGAAGTCATTTACAATTGCAATACCCAACTAAAAAAAAACATGGAATGTATATAAGAGTATATCTACATGAAGTAAATAAGGAGATCAAGCTAAAATGGAAGGTATGACATACACCAGCTATACTGTAGAGCAATGTTAGAACAATAACATCAGGCGTAAGGGTCCCAAACAATGCTTGACCAGCCCACCTGTGATTGAGAACTTTATGGTGTTAAGCAGCATATATAAGCACTTTGAATTTAACAATACATACTACAGAGAAGAGAGGGGATTCTCTTGCTTATAGCATGCCTTATTAGAACTAATGACAATACGGTCATTAAGTAGATTGATTGATGTTGAAATCGCATGCTCATTTCATACACGAGCAATTATCTGAAAAAAAATTAACCAAATTAAAGCAATAACTATTTTAGTGGTCATCTAGTGGATGGAAGATGATTAGTTTTTCTCTTAATTCAGGATTCAGCAGGGGAGGGTAGCACAAATGAGTGGAAAACTCTCAACAGTGTCCGGAAGCAATATAAATAACCTTCCGCATATCAGTAGCTATCTTTACAAACTGAATTCTCAAACTAAACGTCAAAAATTACCAAGGCAAACTAATATAGCTTGCTCCTAGGGCAAAATTGCCTATCCATCCATTTTGCTTGAGCTGCAATACAGAGAACATTTGAGTTTGTATTAACTTGTCCTTTTTCAAAGTGGATATTTATATCAAGGTAAAGATGATGTGAATACCTTCAAAGGAGGAGCTGAATATATGTAGGACAGCAAGGATCCACCAACGGCCAGGTAAAATATCACTGGGAAATCATGCCCTGCCTATATATAAAACACCAATTAGGGAAATGTAGATTACTCTCAAGAAGAGACGTAATTTTTTGAAGACCTACCCACACATCTAATAGACCAGCCAAGCCAAGGCCTGCTAGGAGCAGCACCCATATTTGTGTAATGACCTGATGACATTTCCATTCAGTATGCAAGACAAGATCATTTCATACCAGGAAACCAACTCATGACATCACATACCTCATCCTCAGCTATTGCTCCAGAAGGGATAGGCCGATAAGGTTCGTTGATGGCATCGATCTCTCTGTCATACCAATCATTTATCGTCTACAAGTTAAAGTACAATAACTACACAGCTGAGATTCTGAAGCATATATGCAAGTCGTTGAACGAGTCTATAAATTTAAACGAAATAACACCTGAGTGTAGCCAGTCAGACAAGGCCCAGACATAAGCATACAGACAATTGACTTAGCTACATCTTCAACAGTCCAGTGGAAGTTTCCTGTAATAGAAGCAGGGGTACTTGGTGTAGTACAAATGTAGAGAGCAACAAACGAGAAAATAAATAATTGAGCTCATGATTTGCATATTACACTCATAAAATCACAAGCAAATATATAGTTGAACATTTTGAAGGCAGTTAGAATGAACTGGTCCCAAAGTCTCCCTTGCATTAACCAAACTACTTGGTTGCAAGGAATTAAACCACCATTCTGACAAGATAATTTTCGTAGACTAGTGATATTGAAATGCTGAATTTGGCATATAGCAAGGAAGAGAAATTACCTGATGCAGCAGCTCCACAGACTACACCCCAAATAAGTGGAGGCCATGTAACGGGCTTCATGAGCTGAACTCTGATTTTCAACTTATCCTGAAGAAGCACATTCATTTTAGCTTAACTAAACCTACAATAACATGATCTAAACCGTATCTAATTTCACATCACAAGTAAATTCTCTTTCCCTACACTAATATTGGCAGGTATAGGGAAGCCAATAGGCCCAATCACATCGGATCAATACATGCATAAATTACTAATAAACTCACAGTTTCTTGTTTGGCTCCTTTGATACCAAGAATCTGGTTAATGCTTGAACCATTATCCGCCGGTGCCTTATCCGGTACCTTTGCTTTAACTACCACACATCGACCAAATATCTCTCAGACACAATTTAAACTCTAAACCATATGCAACCGAGTTCAACCACACAAATCAACTTCCAGATAACTAAATTATAGAGCAATTTCATAAATTCCACAAAAACATGAAGAAATAAAATAAAGTTAATCGATACCTTCGTTTGTATCGGTTTCCGCAGCTCTCACCACAAGTCTCAGTCCTGATACAATTCAATGCGCACAAAATTAAGCGAAGAAAAACATGAACGTAAGTAGCACACAATCACTAAGGTAATACTACAATTTCCAGAAGAACTACAGCTTACTGTTGAAAGTAACGCATCTCGGCTTCGCCGCCAGTCGTCGATTCCGGCGGGAGCTGAATGCTTCAGCATTATGAGATAATCTAATTGAGTAAACTGTATTGACTAAAGAAGCCATTGATGAAACAGAGAGAGTTGTAGCTCACGATGAGTTTGTTGAGATAACTCTTAGCTCCCCTTATTTTAATGTGCAACTCTGTTAATTTGATTTTAGACATTCTACAGTTTTTGGGTTAGTATCCGCTATGTTGAGTGTATAGTAGTGTATTGACTCTTGATGGCGTGGCGTCTCTTGGTTGGGTAGGTGTGGAGGTGCAATTAATTAGTCTTGTTGGATCTTGCTCTGAGTCTCTGCTGTCATATTTGAAGTATCAGTGAACTCCACTAATTCCGACTAGGTTTTTCTTTTTTAGTTTAATTATTATTGTTGGTCAAAAACTTGTAGTATATGCTCAATACATGTGTATTTATTTGTTAATATTAATTATTTTAATAGAAAAATAAATTTTGAATAATTAAATTTATATATAGAATTGTTGCTCTTATTATTATTATTATTTTATAATAATAATATAGTCATCTTGCTTTATAAATATTTCATATTTGTGTGATTGCATTGCACTACGTTACCCTAAAAGAATCATAACTAGCCACAATGCATGAACATTTTATGTGTTATTGTCGTTTAATATTGCCACATTATTTACGATTGAAAAAAAAAATTGAATGAATTTCATTCAAAATATGAACAATTGATGTATTGTAGCATGACATGAAATACAGTTGTATTTCTGTTATACTTTAGGCTCGTATTTGATTATTTTCTTGCTACAATAACAAATGTGCGTAAAGTATTTGATTCCAAGTATCAGGAACTCCCGGTAAACACCAATGTATACAATCTGCAAAATGCAACGGATCATCTTTCTGCTCATCCGTCAACAACTTGCCAGCCAATTCAGTGTAAACCGAGGTGTGAGCATCGATTCTATATCCCGATAACTGAGTTATATTTAATAGAATCACAGGGACCTTCATCCTTTTCACTACATTCGTCACCACACTCATCATCGTCTTGTCTGAGCCACTCCAGAAGTGTCGCTTATTGGTGATCGGTCTCGTCTCGTTGAAGCATTTCGTCCCATTCTCATTGCCCCAATCCTTCGGCCTGGAAATAGCCATTAGAATTCAAGAATATGTGATTTGTGTGTCAAAAATAAGACAATGACTAACTTGTGATGTGCAGGGGACATTGTAGTGAAAAACACTCGTGTTTTGCTCGGATTAACGTTTGAATCCACCCAATTTGCCCATGTTCTTAGTCCTAGTGTGTAAGAGACATGTGTTTCCAGCTCTTCATATCCTTCTTCTCCATTCGCAAACGAACCCCATCTGCATTTAATAACACAGTATGATAATTCACTATGCATAGTTAGGGGTGAACGGTATGGCATATCAAAAGTTTTCTCGTTATATTATTATCGTACCGAAATTTTTGACACCGAAAAGATCATACCATTGTCATACCAAAAATTTTGATATTTTTGATATATCGATTTCAAAATTTTCGTTATATTATGACACATCGAAATATTTTTAATATAACGGACTATTTTTAATATGTTATTTTTGCTATATCGAAATATTTTGATATTGCGATATAACAAAATTTCCATATTTATTTTTCATTACTTAAACAAAATTTTCGGTACAATGCAACACCGTATCAAAAGATTTGGTACACAAAAAATTTCAATAAATTCGATATTTTTGGTACGGTAAGTGCAATATACCGGTATTTTCGCTATTTTCTCCACAGTGAAAATATTGTGTTCGTGTTAAGAAAATAATAATGATGAAATGAAGAGGGTGAGAGGTTTTATTACAATGTGTTGGTCCTGAGGCCACTCATCCACCAAATGTAAGTATTGAAGACAAGAATGTCTACTCCTATCCAATGTTTGGCATGTTTGGCAACTGAATCAACTTTAAGAATTCTCTGTTTTGGATCTGTTTTGATATGAACATCTGTGTTGGACTCTATCAAGAAGGGAGCCCAATAGAACTCTATGGTAGCATCATATTCCTACACAATTTGTTGAAAACAAAGAACTCAAATTCAGTTCCAAATAAATAACACCAAGTCTCGTACACTTCAGTTTATTAGTAGGCTTAAAACTGATGTTATTAAAAGATAAAACCTTGGCTCTGAAGACACTATGCAAACGACCTCGTTTGATCGATTTCTTCCCTTTCGGTATTACAGAATCAACGAGGCAAACAAAGGATTGCCACTGCCCTCTCTGCAGTGAATCCCCTACAAACATTAGCCTCTTTCTTTTAAGTTTTTGTAACATTATTTTAGGATTAAACCTGCAAGAAAATGACAACAATCAATATACTTCCTCGATCCTTTAAATCCGTGCACCATTATTTGTACGTATTTAAAGATAAAACAGATAAAGTAGAGATATCATGAGTTTATTGTGGGCCAATTTATAAATAAAATACTAACAAAGATATAGTTTCATAAAAATAAATGCATATTTTTTGTGGATTAACGAAAAAGAATATAGTGCATAAGTTTAGTAGCAATAATCAAATATAATAAAGATAAAATGTCTAGGTTCAGCGACCTCAAGTTTGAACTCGACTCGATTATATTTTTGTCAAGTAAGAAATATTCTCCAATTTAGTTCGTGAGAGGCTCGAGTATCAGGTCCCAAACTTTAGTTAGACAACTTACCTAGGCAATCTGCAATCATCAGGTTGCCATTCCCAGTGCCTATAATCAGAATCTGGCCTTCCATTCTTCATACACCTCACCTGTCTGTCTAAATACCGGCATGTCCTGTCCGAATACAGAGGTTTTATCGATTGATTGAACACCCATTTTCCATGGTTTACACTACATTCATCCGGATCAAACCCGGCCCGATCATCCGAATCCAATTCATCAACCTCCACGTTTATGTCATCTGTAAATCCACAACCAATGCTTCTCAAGATCATGTTAGAATGTGAACAACACTAAGCACACATAATAATCCTTACCTGCATTCCTTCTAGCACATGTCTTGGACCTGAAAATCGAGCCCGGATTTAAAGAGCCTAATCTTTCGGTGTATAAGAGAGCGATGAAAGCTAAAATTATGACCGTTATTATGGACAACGGTACCCTTCCTCTCGGCGTGCCCATTGCGGACAGGCACGCGGAGACGGGGAGGGGAGAAGGGTAGTAAGGGAAAGTGTAGCTGAAAGAGCACCGATGAGAGATAGCATGCAAATATGCAATGGTTGGAGGATTATTTTATGTGAAGTTGATTAGAAGTGAAGCTAAAGTTATGTAAGTATGGTTTCACATTATGAATGATTTTGGGATCTAACTTATGGGCTCCGCTTGTTGTCCTTTTGTGTACTGATAGAACTTTGATGCTTAAGTTAGTTTGAGTTAAATTTGATTTTTTTTAGTCATATTTGAGGTAACATTAAAAAAAAGTGATTATATTTATAATTGTTAGAAAATAATGAGTGTGTATGGGAAGATGAAAGTGTTGACACGAACTTAGAAACACAAAGTCGAGGCACGAGTTTCACTCGCTCTCCGTAAGACGTTATTGCCCCCGTACACTGGTGCAATACGGATCGTAGACAACCGTCCCCAAGATACAACGACTTTAGAACTTCAGATTGTTGCACTACAAATCAGAAGTTATCGGCGAATCGCAAAATAGGTATCCGGAACTCCCGACACGACTCTAATGCACACTTAGAATGCTTGAATGCTTTTAGAGAGGAGAAGGCTTATTTTGGTTGTGAATGAATTCTGGAATGAACATTGGAGTCTTATTTATAAAAATTGAAGAGATGTGGTGCCTTTTGGTGAAGGGCTGCATCTTTTCCAACCTTTAATCCTGAGTGTACATATAGACCATAGAATATTATTAATTCTATTGTACACAAGTCTACATATAAGGGACTCCAAATCCTTCACATTTTCCTATGTGGGACAAAGGATTATTTCCATATTTTCTCCCTTATTTTCTCTCTTCAACATGTTTAAGTTGCTAACTTCATGTATTAATATCTCATTCACCCGAAATTAGTTTTGAGCAAATTAATATCTCAAATTCATCTACTCCGAACGTAGATTAATATTTTGCAACTTAATTCCATTTTTCACCAATGGAATATCATGATAAAATTGGTCAAACTTGGGTCAACTACCCATATTCCAAACCAATTTTCAACAATAAATTGGTTCACAATATTTATATAAAAAATATAAAATATTTTTTTACTCATAAGTTTTTTTTTTCTTCACAAAATTAATTTGCAATTAATTTTGTTAATTATTTTATAATTTTTCCTTAAAGTATTATTTACACTATTTAAAGTAATTATATCAAACATGTATTCTTTTTTTATCGTTAATATAATGTCTTTTGATCTTAAAAAGAACTAGTATTTCGCCACGATTTTAAAATTATATAAATGTATTTAAATATATTATTATTAATATTTTTTATATATGTACGTATATTCATTGGAGTAATATTTTGTAGAATATAAAATTTAATTACAAAATTTGTAAAATAACATTTAATTTCTTTAATTCGCACATATAACCAAAAAAAATCATGGCAATTAAATTATATATTATGAACTAATTAAAAACAAAAAAATTATTTTTCCGCTATTTTTAATTGATATTCGTGGAAATGTATTTTCTCTCCGCTTTTTGTGCAAAGCACACCTATTTGATTAGGTTAAATTGTTTTTTTCTTAGACTATATTAATCATATTATAACATGAACGTAACTAAATAAAAAAATAAAAAATTAATGTATATGGTGGAGGGTGGCTTGTTGGCCACCTTATCTTTGATTTGGGAAAATGGACTGATGTTTGAAAAATTCAAGAATACTAAATTGACGGTTTGAGACGTGTCTAAGTTAAAAAGATAGTATTAGATTTATATTTTAGATTTGAATTATTCTACACGCACTTAACAGCAATTGAAAGTCACAAATTCACAGTTGGGCAATTTATGCTCCACTCGCTTAGTAAAATTATCTTTTAATTCTGCAGCTACTGCTGTTTTTATATATTTATAGATATGCTTCTGAGTAAATTGTTTTAAATTATTAAATATTTAATCAATAGTATCAAAATTTTATTAAGAGTATAAAAATTTTGAATAAAAAAATTAATAATAATGAAAATATAATACCGTTAAACAAATTTTTTATATTTCTGTTGAGATTTTTTATTTTCTAATGAAATATTTATACTAGTATTTTTTATTCTTTATTAATCAGATATTATATATTTACAAATTTTAACTACCCAAATTTTGCAACTAGTCATGTTAAAATCAAGAATTGACTGCTCAGCTGCAATTTGGAATGGTGGGAAGAAGATAAGTCATCTATCAGTCTTCAGTAAAACTTTAGCAGCTGTGGGGTCTAAGGTCAATCTGCTCTATAAATTGGGTTTAGCGTATTAGTGCTAAATATAAATATTCTGCGTATTTTATTTTGTTATTTTCTTGTAATTGTTCGATTTATATTATTTTGGTTTCATTTGCTTTGATTTGGTATCCACCTTTTTTTTTTTTTAAATTAAGATATTCTTTAAGCCTTTAAGGTTGTGTTTGGGAATTTAAATTTATTCTATTTGTTGGATAAAATATTTAAATTAATAAATTTTAATTACTTAGTTTTGAGTTTAATTCAAAATAGAAAATTTTCAAATATATAGTAAAATTAATTCATTTAAAATTCATAAATTTTCAAATATATTTATTTTTAAATGACTCTATCTTGTTCTTAAGAAATTGTGAAAAAAATGAAAATACAATGGTAAAGTCGAAACAAATTTTATTTTGTGCCAGCAGTCGATTAGTTGATTCAATTCTTTATCAGAGGCTACCGATTGTTTAAGGACTTATTTTTTATGGGGTATGAGATAGGAATAAATGCTTTATACCCCTTTATAATATATTTGTTACTGTGTTAGAGTAATACATTGTGTAGGTTTAATATGAAAATGGTTCATGACATCATCATACTATTTTAAAATATCATATATTTGATCAAGTCATTTATTAAGAGTATTAAAAGTTGAAGTAAATAAAATCTATAACAATGTATAATATAATATTATTGAACGGATTTTTTGATACTTCTAATGAGATTTTTGATACTTCTTTTGATATTTTAAAACGAGTTGATGATAAACTTACCATGAACAATTTCCATACAAAACTTTACCTAATACAATACTTAACCTGTTATGAATGCTCTTTTTACTATAATATCCTTTTTTTTTTTTACTTCATTTGCAAATTACAGATAAAATTATTATTTACTACGTTATACTATTAAATAATACACAATAATAAATATAAAATAACATATAATTTGAATTATTCTTGGTAGTTTATCACTTGTTAAAAACACTCAAATAAATTTATCACGTGTGTAAATTATTTATGGCTCATGGATAAATGTGGACCATGATTGTTGGGCCTAAGTATTCTGGGCCTAACCAATTCGGCCCAATCCTTTTACAATTTTAACCAAATCTATAATATATATTCGTACTTACTTGCGCGAAGGCACACTAAGTGTGAAGAAGTTCTTGCGAAACCCTAAACAGGGAGAGCAGCTTTGGAAACCCTTCCAACCCTAGACAAAGAGCAGCTTTCATAATGACGACTCCGGCAAGGATCCTGTCGACGAAGGAGGCCGACATTCAGATGATGTTGGCGGCAGAAGTCCATCTTGGCACAAAAAATTGTAATTTCCAAATGGAGCGTTACGTTTTCAAGCGCCGGAATGATGGTAATTTAGCTACCTTCAATCTGTTCATTTATTGTTTATATGGTGCGGTATTGTCCCTTTCAATACAGTCGTTGGATCTGTTGCTGTTTTTTTTTTTTTTTGTGTTAGTTTGTTTATTTGGATAAGCGGTGAAATCTTATCACTATGTGCCTTTGTTTTCCTTATTTTTTGGTTTGTTATGTTTACTAAATTGGAATTATTTCTTTAACTGCAACTGTTGTATTATGTAGATTTAATCTTTTGTTTATCTCATTTGTAGATTTAATCTTTTGTTTATCTCATTTGTAGATTTAATCTTTTGTTTTTGTTGTTTGGGTGATCTAACTCATGATATACAATTTTTAATCTATCTAATCACGGTTCCATTTGTTTTTTATTCACATTACTAAGTTATCTTTTTTAATTGTTTGTTTATTGAAATGAAGATAAAGAAATATATTGTCTACTATAATGATCACCAGTCTAGTTTTGGATAAATGATTTCATCAATTGCATTGTTGGTATTTCTTTGATTGCTGTTTCTTCGGACTTTTATGGCATACTTGCTCTTCAATTAGTTTAGGTGGAAATTTTTTTTGTTTTATACAGCCAAGACATAAATTTAAAATAATTTTACATATCATTATAGATGAATACTTTATTAAAATTTAATTTTAAATGTAATGAATATAATAAAATTGAAATTCACAGCATGAGTTTTCATAGCCAGAAGTAACCTAGAAGTCTTTAGAAACAAAAATTAATACTTTAGAGGATCTTTTACTACATTACGCCATTAGAAAACAATTGATAGTTAATATAATATCTAAACCTTAATAATATATATTGATTATTGAGTTTGTTAGATTTTGAATGGTGTGTAATTTCGTAAAAGATATAATTTATAAATAAAAAATTATCTAGAAAATTTGTTGACTAAAGGTCCAACAAACAGAAGTATGTACATAATATTAATGTATTTAATTTTTTATAATTAAACACATAATATTTAAAAATATAATAATAAAAATATTGAGGCAGGGCATTTGCCATGCCTTGCCTCTATGTAAATCCGCCCCTGTACACAAGACTTTTGTGATGTTGCCATTATATATGTTCATGTACTTGTTAACTCTAAACTAAAATGTTTTTCAGGAATTTACATCATTAACCTTGGAAAGACATGGGAAAAGCTTCAGATGGCTGCCAGGGTAATTGTTGCGATTGAGAACCCACAAGATATCATCGTACAGTCTGCCAGGCCTTATGGCCAAAGAGCTGTATTGAAGTTTGCACAGTATACTGGTGCTCACGCTATTGCTGGACGTCACACCCCTGGAACTTTCACTAACCAGCTTCAGACTTCATTCAGTGAGCCAAGACTTCTCATTCTTACTGACCCAAGAACTGATCACCAGGTAATTGTCTTTATTGTCTTACTTTGCAAGGGTTCACGATGATTTCCAGTAGGTTTCTGATATTCCAATCTTGTTTGCAGCCAATCAAAGAAGCTGCTTTGTCTAACATCCCCACAATTGCCTTCTGTGACACTGATTCGCCTATGCGCTACGTTGATATTGGTATTCCTGCCAATAACAAGGGAAAGCACAGCATTGGTTGCTTGTTCTGGCTCTTGGCTAGGATGGTCTTGCAAATGCGTGGCATTGCTGCTCCCGGACACAAATGGGATATTATGGTACGATTCATAATTTACTTTTCAACCTGTATTTTGATCTTTGTGAGCCATTGTAGTGTTGAGTTTATTTATCTATATCAGTTACTTTTAACTCCTATATTTTACTAACTCTCAGATGTTTGAATTTAATTTTTTGAGTTTTTAACTGATCTTTAAACTTAAAATTTGTTTTGGCAGGTTGATCTATTTTTCTACAGGGAGCCTGAGGAGAATAAGGAAGAAGAACAGGAGGATGTTCCTGCTCTAGATTATCCAGTTGATTATACTGCAGGTGCAGGTGCTGATTGGTCTTCTGCCCAAATCCCTGACGTTCAATGGGCTCCTGAAATTGCTGGTTCAGTTCCTGCAGTTGCTTCTGGTTGGACTGCTGCTGATGCAGGTCAGTGTCTGTTTCAATATTGTACTTGTTTATTGTGTAGCTTGTTCTTAAATTCATGTTACTGATTAGATTTGTATTTAAATGAATTACTGAAACAATAATGTTGATTTGTTTTTGAAATCTTTCAAATTATGAGTCTACAAGTTGCTGACCTTGTTTAATTGAGTTAGAACTTAGAGCTGGTTGTTAAGCTCAACTGTAGTTGTATGTTAAACAATGCTGCAACGGCCTAGAACGAACAACTGCTCCATTCTCAAGCTTTGATTCATACCTATACTTTCAATGTTAGTTTCTCATTGTTCTAGTTCGGTTTTAATGCCAACTTAATGCTTCAGGTACGGGCGGTGATGGATGGGATGTAGCAGCTGCTCCCCCAACTGCAGCACCCCCTGCGGATGTAGTGCCAGTTGTTGATCCGACTGGATGGGAATAAATTCTTTGGTGTTATTTGCTTCATTTCTAAGCCCAATATTTATGGACTCTTTTCAAGTTTTTGTTCCAAAAAAACAAAATATTGCTGGTTCTCGGCAGTTTTAAAATTTTTGTAGAAAGTTTTGTTCAAGAGACTTGGGATTTTTATGGCTTATTGAGATCTTGTTTTTCAGTGCTGCAATTATGTTCCATGTTTGTTTTTATGGATATTTTTGTACTCGGGAAATGATAATATTATTTTAAGGAAAAAATTTATTATTTCAGGAGCTATGAATATTCGCTAATGTATTTCCAGCAGATTGCTCTAGTTATTCGACAAAGTTGATATAATTATATTTAACTTTTACTGTTTTTTAGCCTAAGTAAAATTTTCTGAAGCGGATATAACTTATGTGTGCTTGGTTCAAAATTCATTAAATGTTAATTATTAAGGCTTAAAAATGTATAGGCTAAAAATGTCAAGTTCATTTTTCTCATAAAAGAAAACCCACTAAAGTCGTATGTTTTAATCAAAAATAATGTGCATTCAAGTGTATAACATGTATTTTGATATTAAGTTCAATTTTAATTTGATTTTTTAAAAATACATAGTATACTTAAATTTTGTTTTGGGTAGTACTGAATTATTTTTGAAATATTATTAATTTATTTTTTGGGTATTATAAATTTATTTTTGAGTATTATTAAATTGTTCTTAAGTATTAATTAGACTAATATTGTGTTATTATTTAGATTTGTTATTCGAGGTATTTGGCTTCTGTATAATATTCTTTTTGTTCCGAAATTGTTTTTATAGCAGTCTCGGACACACGAATCAAAAAAATGTAAATATATGAGTGTAAAATAAAATAATAAAATAAAATATTTTATTAATTTTTATAAGTGAAAAATATATATATATTTATTTTAGTGTGTGAAAGAAGAGTTTTGGAACAGAGGAGTATATCTTTTTCTTGGAAAAACGCAACAAATCAACTAATTAATGCTACTGATGCTGTGTTGCTGACTAGACATAGAAAAAGGTAAAACAAAAGGAAAATAAAACCGAAATTATAGTATTCCCTCCGTTCCAGATGTGTTTTCACCCTTGGGATGACATAATTTTAAAAAAAAATAGAGTGTTGTGTAAAGTTATATTATTAAAATAATGAGATTAGTTGGATTGTGAGGATAAAGTTAAAGTAATAGTTTCTATTTATAGGGTGTGAAAACAATTGTGGGACGGACGAAAAAGGAAAGTGTGAAAATAATTATGGGACGGAGGGAGTACAACATTTGTTGCGGAAGGTACACATTCCAGCAATATATCAGCGTTTCGCTTTCTGGGTTCTTCCTATGAAAATGGTAGGAGGATGATTTGTTAATATACTACTCATTAATTCATCGGACAGTTGTGGATTAACCAAAGACACCAAATATTTTGAATTTCTCGGCTTCTCAATCGATTTCAATAATCAATCACCGGCTCCATACACCTGGCTCATCCGAATCCGATCACACTTTTCTTCTGAATTTCTGAATCTAGTAGTCTTTCTTCGAAGAAATTATCTCAGGAAGGCGGAAATGGAGGCGGAAATCCAATCGAATTCCTCAAGTCATTTCAAGTTGTGGAGCAAATTGACATTACAAGAGTTCAAGGAAAAACTCGTGATCAAATCCGTGGAATCGCCGGATCAGGGCTTCTCTATAAACCGATTCGACGGAAGCATCGACAAACTTAACGGTCAGTTTTTTCAAACGAATTTCTGAAGCTGCAAAGATTCAGAGGATATATGTTTTTCGTATGAGTATCGTAATCGAACTAAAATTCCGTATTTCTGAATTCCAGAGGCATTTTGTTTTTGTTTTTACTTGATTTGGAATCAACGCTGTTTAGGAAAAGTGCCAGACTTATCAGTAGAGCTTTTTGTTTTCTTGTTTCGCCGTTTCTTGTCTTGTAGAGTCGTCCTTTCTGGTTATACAGTCCTTTTAATGGTTAATTAACCTGTTCACTATATTCTCATATGTGAAGCGTTAGTTAGAGGGATAAGAAGTTTGTTATTTTGGAGGCATTGATTGTTCTTATTCCTTACTGAGGAATTTCTTGCTGTATCAGCTTATTTAAAAGTTGCTAAGAATATATAAGCAAGATGTTTAAAATAATAAAGTTAATTGCTCGAGTAATATTACTATCCAATTGGCAGATAAGTAACGAAAGATCACTCACTACATGTCATCAATATGATAACAATGATAAAAGAAAGAAATATAGGGTAGGTTGGTGGTTATGATTGATTTTTTTTTACTCTTCGATGGGTTTAGCAATTTTTTTTATTTTTTATTTTCCTAGTGCCATTTCTATAGAAGTACACAAAAGAAGTTTTTCTAACCACATGGTAAATGAATTCTGCTGTATTCTAATCTTTTGCATGAAAGAAATCTCAGTACTCTTTTATTTTTAATCTAATTCTGATGTTGCCATTTTTCTTTTATTGTTATAGGTGATGACCCTTCTGGAAGTCCTAAAGTCTCAAATATATACGGGGTTGCTGGAACAATAAGGTTGCTGGCAGGTGCTGTTTCGAACTAGTTACTGAATTATCTCCACATCTGGATGAAAATAGTGCTTTCACTATCATCAAACATTTGCGAGGCTTTAATCAATTTGGGGGAGCACGAGACAGAGTGTCTCATTGAGATGCTTTAGCTAATTAAAAAGGGAAGGGATTAAGAGAGGGAAAAAAAGAAAGAAGGAAAGGACCAAAAACAACTATTCCCTCCATCCCAACTTCGTCACACTTTTCTTTTCGGGACGTCTCACAATAAATTTCGCACCCCAAAAAAGGAAATAAATCACTCTCACAATACCTACTTTATTTCAAAATACTCTTCATTCATTGAAAGTCAATGAAATAGTTTTTTGTTAACACATGTGCCCAATAAAATGTGAAGTTTAATAGGGAACAGAGGGAGTATATGAGAGGCAGAAGGGAGTGCTCATAATTTCATGTAATGGAAGGGGAATAGAGCAGATAATGGAAGGGACTATTCTAACACCTTTTTTTTTTTTTTTGGAGAAAGTATCGTTACTAGATCTTATGGCATTACTTAAGAACTTTTTGTTCCTTTTGACAAATTTTGTTATTATCCTTATATAATTTTCTCTTTGTAAACCACCATGTCATCAGAGTTATTTCAGGGAGAAGGTAGTTTTGCGCATACTTCTTCCCTTTACTTTTAGAGTGCATCTTAGCTAAGATAGTTCCTCCGTTCTTAAACATTTCCAAATTCCGAATTGATTAAGTCAAAGTTTTGGGGATGTTATAGACCAAATAATTGCATGATGCTATTCACTTTGTGAGTTGTCTATATTCCTTATACTTGGACAAAATTCATCTTATTACATGTTTATTGGATCTATTGGATCATATATTATTGTTTTCTCTACCTTATTACTCAGTCTGATAAACATGTTGCAATCTTTTCATAGGTACATATGTATTAGTTATAACTTCTAGGGTGGAAGTTGGAAATTATCTTGGTTTTCCTGTTTTCCGTGTTACGTCAATGAAGTTTCTATCCTGCAACGAAGCTTCAAGAGTTCTGACTAGTCAGGAGGTATGATTGCACATATGTTAGTTTGATTACTTTCCAAATTCTAAATCAATTTGGTTAGTATTCTCTTTGAGTTACATTGTTACAATGCTGCATGATCTTTCCACAGAAAAGAGATGAAGACTACTTTATGACCCTGTTGAAAACAGTTGAATCAACTCCAGGCTTGTATTATTCTTATGGAACAGATATAACAGTGAAGTAAGCTCTCTATATTTATTTCTTATCTAATGTTTAAATGATAGGTGTGTTAACTTAAGAAAGGTGTTGCACTTACCAGCTTGCAGAGGAGGTGCAAGCTGGCAAAAGGATGGGAGAGTAAACCAATCTGGAAGCAGGTATGGTGATTAACATATGAAGGTTTTATATGCCTTGTATATGTATTCATATTTGTACCAATGTGGAGAGCAAAAATAAAGTATCTACTTTTAAGTTGGAAAATGCTTGCTCGATAGACCTTATTGTTGAACCAAAAATGTGTTTAGTTGTTCTTAGCACTGGTTATGCTTCAGAAATGAAGTATGTTCGGTATCAGTGATTTTGTTGGTTTTTACTTAAATTGCACTTACTCCTAAATTGGATTCTGGTGAATTGCAGGGTGACCCACGATTTGTTTGGAACTGGAACATATTAGAGGAGCTTATTGAGAATAAGGTTAGAAATAAATGAATCCTCCAACTGGTGCGGACAAGAGAACTTAGTGATTTAAAGTTCTTTGTGGGATTCCTAGTGGATACAAAACTGCTTAGTTTAATTTCCTAACAGACTTCTGATAGAAGGTTTTTTTTAACCGTTATGTCTTTGCATATGCTGACTAATAATTTTAATATTTTCTAATTGTGTACTTTCCTTTTGCAGCTTGATGAATTTATTATCCCCCTGTTACAAGGAAATATCCTTACTGCTGTGTGTGTCAGTGTATATTTGTTGTGTATCTATTTCTCGCAGCAGCTATGAATAAATTAAAAATCGGAAAAACAATTATGTTTTGCTTGACTAAGGATAACGCTTTCAAACCGGAGAAATGATGTTGAAGAGTTCCCCTGCTGTTATAAAATTAGTTTCACGGAGGTGTACAAGGCGCCTAGGTACAAATTGTGGTTTATTTTCTAGTATATTCTTAAGTTTTTTACTTGGAATTCAACTTAAGTGCATCTCTATTTAGGGACAAGAATGTGGAGACGAGGTGCCAATCTAGAAGGAGATACTGCTAATTTCATAGAAACTGAGCAGCTGCTGGAATTTGAAGGCTACATGTCTTCCTTTCTGCAGGTTTACTTTCCGTTATTGTCACCCTTCTGTTGGAGATACTTTGTTGTCTAATTGTCACAAAGGCCTCGCATTATGAATCATTTCTTATTACTTTCTCTATGAAAAGATGAATAGAACAGATATAAAATTAGCGGTGACAGTATTAGAAATATAAGTTGATACTTATTCTTTCTGTGATTTTGATGGTACTTAATCTTGGGAACAATTTTAGCTTGAGAAGCTTCACAATTGAATGTTTTATTTATTTATTTTATATTATGTCCTGTTTGTTTGTTTTTTCATTTCTATACCACTTCATGCTTGCTTGTCATCACAAGGGGTGGGAGGGCACTGAGGTATTCAGTTCTTGAATGTAATTTGCATTATTATCCTGTGAAAGAGTCGACTAGCTGTGAACCTAAATATTTATCTTCAGACACACACAAGTTGTGATGCAATGATTAGTTGGAATATGTTCAGGCATCTTCAAACTTAACTAGACTTGTTGTGATGTAGGGAAAAATAACGCATTGTGAAGGTAAATCAAGTGAATTTTTGTTTATTGGAAGTGTTGTGGCCTCATATTTTTATTTCAGGTTTTAAGTCTACTTCTAATTAACTGTGGTTCTCAGGTTCGGGGGTCCATTCCACTTCTATGGGAGCAAATTGTTGATTTGAGCTATAAACCACGACTACATGTAATTAATCACGAGCAGACAGTATGTATATGCCCCTAGATTTTACTTCCAATTTCAGTCTTGTGTAATTTTTCACCATTTTCATTCAGCAACTCAACATTATTATCATGTTTTTTTCTTGTATTTCAGTCAGCAGTTGTGGAACGCCACTTTAATGATCTGCTGAAAAGATATGGAGGGTGCATTGTGGTTGACCTAACAGATAAGGTTAGATTTCTTGTTTAATACCCTCCAAGCCCAAGCGGCTGCAAAAGAATTTATATATTTTTTAGAAAATGGTTTGTGTTCAATTATTCATGCAAATAATTTACCCAAAGGCACAGATGAAAATTTTCACTTGAGAAGTCATTTTCATTTTCTTCTCTGAATCAAATTTGCAGTCGCTACATTCTTTTTTTTTTTTATAATAATCATAAACAGCTCAGTTGCTTGTCATGTTTACTTCTGTACCAGTATGGTTTACTTATCCTGGTTGACATCCCATGGCACTTGCTTCTTAGAATATCTATGACAATTTTCCACTAAACGGCTTTTCAATGATACTTACTCTTGTTTCTTATATTAGGATTTGCTTTGTGAACCATTAAACTACTGCTTCTTAAAGCCTTAGCAATAGCGTTATAACATTTTACTTTGCAACACTTAGCATGATTTTATTCTGTCTATCTTGTAGCATGGAGATGAAGGCATTTTAAGCATGGCTTATGCTGAAGAAATGAAAACAGTTCCAACCGTGAGGTGTGTTTTTAAGTTGTCTCTTACAACATCTGCTTTAACTTTTTTTTTTTTTCCTGAGATCCATTTAAGAAGAAAATTGATAGAATAAGGAGTATGCATGTTCAAGTTCTGAATTTAGAAATCGGTATTCAAGTCAAATTTGGGGAGATGAAGTGCTTGTCATGTTATCTTCCTATCTTAGTTCTTATTTCACATTTGGGGAGCACCAATATCCTGGATTGCTCTGAATTCGTGTGATTGGCAGAATTGACATCTCATCCCTCTCCTTTTTCATATTAATAAAGTCACCTTTTTAAAAAAAAAAGAAGTTATGTACTGCCTGCAATTATATCTAATTATCACTATGGGTTGCTAGTTTATAATATACCAATATTATCAGTTTGGTCTATTCCAATTTTTTCTAGGCCTCAACTTCATTCTCCATTTTCACTATGATTTGTGGTGAGAGAGAAACTACAGTGTGTTGTTGATTTGCTATTGCTCTAGGTATGTGTCGTTCGACTTCCACCAGTCATGTGGCAATGGGAACTTTGATAATATACACCTCCTTTATGAACAGATTTTTGAAGACTTTGAGAAGCAAGGGTAATGAATGCATTGTGCATTTGATTTTTTTTTTTTCCTGAAATGGGTGCAAGAACCCTATGATGGATATTTGTAATGTTCTTTTAATATTTACTATTCCAGCCGAACAGATACTTTATTTTAGATTCAGAAGGAAAGATTATAGCAGAACAGAAAGGAATAGTTAGATCCAACTGCATCGACTGTCTTGATAGAACAAATGTTACACAGGTTCGGGACAACATATCCATTTCTTTCATTTGATTAAAAGCAACAGCTGTTTCCCTGGATTCCCAATTGTCTTTGCTTCTATACTAGTGGATGTTATTTTCTCTGTGAATTCTACATACGAAGAGTTTGATGTTTCAATTGCAGAGCTACCTTGCAAAGAAGTCCTTAAATTCTCAGTTGCAGAGAGTTGGCGCCCTTTCTTCAGCAGAAGACATTTCAATGTTCAGTGACGATTTTGAAACTTTCAAGACTTGTATGGACCATAATGATCAATGCTCCTAATATTTTTATGTCTTTTTTCTTTTTGGGGAACACAAACAGTATTCTTTTTTATTTGTGCTTTTCATGGCAGTATGGGTGGAGCATGGGGATGAGATAAGCATTGAGTACTCTGGAACACATGCACTGAAACGAGACCTAGTGAGGTAAGTTGAAGAACCTGCAAATTCTCTGTCGAATTGTTAATAAATAGAACCTGGCTCACCATTTTTAAGTGAAACATTGTGTCTCAGATATGGAAAGCAGACATTGTCTGGGATGATAAAAGATGGGATGAGTGCCCTCTCAAGATATTTTTTAAACAATTTTCAAGATGGAGTTAGACAGGCAAGTCATTTAGTACATTGATCCTACACTCTCTTCTATTTCAGTTTTACTTTTTAATTTTTCTGGAAAAACTACTGAAAGAGAAGGCCTTTAAGGATTAGAGATCCTGACATACTTTTCTGTACCTCACAGGATGCTATTGATCTCATCAGTGGCCGATATACCGTGAGCAGAAGTAGTCCCTCTCCTTTCCAACCTAAAGGATTTGAAACGCTCTCTGTAACTGTAAGCAGTAACCTCTCCCCTAATTGATCTCAACCTCAGATCTTTCGTTGATCTCATTTCTTTTCACATGTATCACCGTGCATGCTAGTGTGGTGAGTTATGCATGAAATGACTACTAAGCTGTTCCCCTCGCAATCCTTTTCCACTCACCGTTTATTTTCCCTCTTAAGATATGCAGTGACTGCTTGTTTACTTGGCTACTGTATATTTTCAGTATCTTCCGGTTGCATCGGCACTAGTAATTGGAGGATTGACAGTGACATCAATCACATTAAACCAAGGTATTGCCTCATTTATCTGAGGGTAATTACCGGAAGAAGATCATGTTTTTCTTTTTTGTTTTCCAAATCATGAGGGGGGTATTTGTAGTGTACCTGGACCTCAAAGTGAGTATTTGCTCAATTTCAGAACATAATATGCAAGTAGGCCAAACTTTTAAGTATACTTTTTGTTGTTTACCCTTTATGATGCCTTGTGTAAAATGATTTAGTTCTATGTAAGTAGTCATAACATGGTGTGATTTTACTGTAGCTGGACGAAATGCTCAGAACATTCTATCCTCGGTGGTCTGCGCTGGCGTAACTGCGGGACTGATGGCAGTAATTAAATCCAACGGGCGGCAAATTTGTTCGAAACCTCGATTATGTGGTTTGTTGTAAGCAGATACTATTTGTACAATATAACTAGTAGCAGTATCTGTTAGTATTGTATACAAGACGGAGAGGCTTGTTATATATGGAGGTCAAATATTAGGTAAAACAGAAATAAAGAAAGTGTGGCGATTAATACTCTTAGGTTACCTCTGAACTTTGCGTGTATTTTAAACAGTTTTAGCCATTTTATGCATACATCCTCTATTGACGAAAAGTATGTTGGATCTTATTTATTTATCTATTAAAAGTATGCACAACTTTTTAATGTAAAATATCACTTTTTAATTAAATGCTTGTACATAATAACTATTCATAAATAGAACACACAATATCTTATAACACCTTTAATCCTTTATCCATTTTTATTTATTTTTTTCTGAAAAAGTGAATCCATCCAAATGACAAATACAAAGAAGAGATTATACAAATAAAACAGGAGTACTATATAATTGACTTATTGTTCACATGTTTAATGTGTACTTCTATACTCATGTTCAACGAGCTTAGGACTAGTCTATTCCATCCGATTTCACTCTCCAATGGCAACACTTCAACCTGAACTCTAAAGACGACTTCGTTTGCTCAATGCAGCAGGCTTAAAACTAGCAATTCCAGTGATCTCCCTGGCAGTTACAAGGGTGTTAATGTCGTATGTACCTTCGTACGTGTAAA
The DNA here is from genome assembly GCA_026898435.1 of Prunella vulgaris. Classification (NCBI taxonomy): domain Eukaryota; kingdom Viridiplantae; phylum Streptophyta; class Magnoliopsida; order Lamiales; family Lamiaceae; genus Prunella; species Prunella vulgaris. Next base: position 378,522 of record JAPKLY010000382.1, on the reverse strand, counting down.
TGGGCTCCAAATCACAGAATGCCTGAGAGAAAAAAGTACGAATTGAGTCGTGAGCCATAAGCTAAGTTCGAATTATCCAACATCTTTTCTTGAATAGTACTTTAAGAATACAAGCTACCACCTTTGCAATGAGAAAGTCAGCTAAAATTCCGTTGCCGCCAAGCAATTCCCGTCCAAGGGAAACAGTCTCCCTTGCCTTCAAGGAAATCCACGACTGAATTGAACATAAACTCATCAGTTAACCTGCAACCTATATAATCAGTTTTCCCATATTAACAAAGGATAATATTAGTGTCTAACCTTGCCCAAGCTAGCTTGACCAGGAGTCATTTTACCACTCTCGTACAGCTTGCATAGACGCCAACCAACAAGCCACATTGCTTGGACATTACCTAACATTTGAACTAATTTCTGTTGGTTGATTTGGAAAGCTGCCAATGGAGCACCAAATTGCTTTCTCTCCTTTAGGTACCTTTAAAATAACCAAAATTTGTATTGAAGCCAGCAAGCAGAAACTAACAATATGCACGATAAAAATCAACGAAATACAAGTCGAATTCTTTTATGCTGTTCTGAGAGAAGCAGATTTTTTTTTTTGAGATAATCAGTTAAGCAGGCCACTTCATGAACTAGCCAGCAATAAGATTAGATAGTGCACAACCCATATCATAGTGCAAGACAAGCCAAAACTGCAACAAACAACAGCTAAACAATATTCCATTAAACCATAAAAGAAACCCAATTTCTAATATGGATTTACAAAGGTTACAGTACACATGAGAGAAGAATAAGTATGCAATATTATCACTAATTAATGGTAGTCGCTATTCCTTAAACGTGACCTAGAAATGAACCTGAGGCTTTCCTGAACATCAACTGCTACTTTTAATTACACAATAGTGTATGTGCAATACGTCGCTTGGATGATTCCAAACAAGAGATGACAAATAACTGCTGTTACACTATTTTATCTTCTTTATAATTATTTACCTTTAAATGGTGTTTAAACCATAAGAAGTTTTAGAAAAGTAATACGTACCGGTGACACATATCATACACACCCATTGATATGCCAATTGGCTGCCAGGCAACCATGACACGTGAAACAGCAAGCACCTATTCCAGGTAAAGGTAGAATTTAGGTAGGTAACAAAAAGATTAAAACTTTTTATCAACACAACAAAGGATGTGACATTTTTGTAAGCAGAAGCTAGCAAAAACGATAAACTTCCAGGAAACTTTTTCGAGATATGTCATATGCATCAGATCCTCTACTGGAGCAGGAACATAAGAAATCTATGAAAACATTGCACCAAACATCCAGTTAAAATAATTCCAAACCTTGCTTGTATCTTGAAATGAATTAACTCCAGGTAGCCTGTCTTCATCAGGGACAAAAACATTCTTCAACAGAATATCACCGTTTTGAACAATTCTTAGACCAATTTTGTTTTCAATTTTAGTAGCTTGCAAACCCGGAATATCCTTTTTAACGATGAATCTGCAGCAATGCAGATCAATTAATCAGCTATCATCAAAATCATGTTATAATAAAAATAGATACAACAGAACATATTTGCCAGATTTTGGATCATCAGCAGCATCCAAATATAAGTCAACACTTAGAAGAACGAAGAAAATCAGAAACGAACACGACACGTCAAATGGAAAATCTGCTTGCGGAATAATTGGAGAATGGATGATAAAATACTCTAAAATGAGAACAGACTATGCACTTTCAGAAATAACACTCTTGTGCAGAATAGGACAAGTAATAGACTTATAATAAAATACCCGTTTATCTGATTTGAGGCAGTATTTCTAGCAAAAATAATTAAAATATCGGCGAAAGTGCTGTTTCCTATCCAGCGTTTTTGTCCATCAAGTATCCAACCGCCCTCAACCTGATTAGTTCAACAAATCAGTCTACACTGGAAGTATCATGAACTATCACGCCAACCAACTAATACAAAAAAAAAAGAAGCAAAAAACAGGCAAAACTGGATCCAAGGCAATTAATTCCTGTTGTAATCCTTAACAATCTCTCCTCAGGGTAAAACCCCAAAAATAAGCACCATTTAGCTTTACACATATGCAGATATACTTAACAAGGACACAAGGAGAGGAGTGATCAGTAAAGAGGCTTTTGCAGACCTTCTTTGCAGTTGTGCCCAAAGCACTGGCGTCACTACCATATTCAGGTTCCGTTAGAGCCTATGTCCAACCAAACACACAGTTAGCCATTGAAATACAGACAAGATTATGGATATGACACGAAATCAGCAGAATGCATTGCAGAGGCTTCTCACCCAACATGCTATAGTCTTCATTTGTGCAAGGGATGGTAAGTATTTCTGCTTTTGTGCTTCAGATCCACACAGAGCTATCCTCGATGGAACAATAGATAGCAATAAGTTTTATCATCATCGACAAAAATGTCTAGGATCAGAAAGCAAAAGCAGATTTACCAATAGTCAACATTGCCAAAGAGGAATGCACCAAAATGAAAGTAGAGCAGCTGGCATCAACTCTTGCAATTTCTGCTGTAGCAATGGCACTTCCAGTAATGGAGAGATTGGGGCAACCATAACCCTGCATTTTATGAAGTTATATATGAAATCTCCCTCATCTTCGCCTCCATGCGATGAACTGTGAAGCACGAGAGATCTTAAAATTAAGTACCTTGATTGTGCCACCAGCAACACCCAATGCACCAAGCTTTGGAATCACTTCAAATGGAAATTCTGCCTTCTCCCAATACTGAAAAGGGAAAGGATATGTAGCTTTCATATATGAACTCAATACCAAAAGAATCTAGCTTAGACTAGTTCATAAAGAACAAAGTAGAAGGAAAAGACACATGCTCAATGCCATCTCAGCTCACGAACAAATAACAAGAAAATTGCCGACTTTATGTTGATTATAACTATCATCTTATTCAAATTTACAACCCAAGAGAAGATATATTTGAATCCCTATGCTAAAAATCAAAAAGCACAACCCTTACTCGATTACTAATTTAATGCATTTTCTGATCAGGGACATATTAGCGAACATCTAAAAGTTTAAAGGTACTCAGTACGATGCTGAAGATGAACATTTTGGTAACAGAAAACACCTTTGTCATAATCGGAGCTACTTCTTTTTCCATGCATTCTCGTACTTTCTTTTTGAAAACTTGCTCCTCAGGAGTCAACAGTTCATCAAACTGATAATAATCTGATACTGCAAACCCAAGATCTCAGCATCAGCACAAGACAACCGACATAAATCATAAAAAAGGTCAAGCATCTAAAAATAACTACAGGCGCACAAATCAAATCCCAATTGAGGAATCGCATACTTGAAATCCGCACAATTTTGCTGAACTTTTCAATGAAATAAATGCAAATATTGAGAATATTTTCAATCATACCACTGGGAGGAAAGATGGAAGCTGGAGTTGCTTGAGGAAATGCAACAGAAACATCTAGGGCTGGAAAATCAAAATAGCTGCTCTTCGCCTCTTTGTACATATCGTCTACAACAACATTCAACGTTCATTTTTAAATCAAATATGCGATCACCATCAGAATCAGATCATCAATAATATAGCATGAGCTAACATAAAAAGAACTGCAATAAAGGAAAGTGACCGAGTGAAAACCTTGAGCTTTGGAACCAGGAACTTTCATGGCGATGGATTTCTCTCACTTGCAGAGGAGAATTTGGTCAGCTGCAGAAAATTGGAGAAGGCAACGAAGTTTGCTCATATGGGAGCGAGATAGACTGGCACGCCTTTCTATGTGTTGAACGTTTTGGATATTTCAATATGATTAGATTATTAGGGGTGCTATATCTTGTTAATTTTTCTTTCCATAAAAGTTCCACGTTTTTTTATTGAACCAAGTATAGTGACTTTTTTTTTTTTAGCTATTACATATACTTATTACTTGTATAAGAAAGAAGTGTGACACCATGACATTAGACTAAAATAAAATATGATATTATTTTTGAAAAAGTGATAATCACATTTAATAAAAATAATTATTTTTTAAAAAGTTTAATAATAAATTTATAATAAAATGTGATAATATATTTTTATCGACAGTGGTAATTTCATTTAACAAAAATAGAGTATTAATTTTTATTAAAATTATATCACTTTTTAAAAATAGCAATTTTTAAATTTATAAGTAGCACATTTTTGTTAAGCTTTAATTTTTGAAAAAAATTTATGTGAGACCATCTAATGACATGATACCAATAAAAATTAGTTATAGGATTATAATAAATATAATAATTTTTTAAGAAAAATGGTAATTACATTTAGCAAAATTATTTTTTTTAAAAAAAATTATTGATAAATTTTATGGTAAAATGAGATGATAATTTCTTTTAACAAAAATATTAATACTTTTTAAAAAAAAATTATTACTTTTTAAAAATAATAATTTTTAATTAATAAATAATAATACTGTAATTTTTTTCTATGATTTATATTTATTTCATATCATGAGATGTTTTACAAGACTTACTTCTTGTATAAAAGATAATGTTTATATGCTCTAGTCTTAAGTATATTAGGTACGTCATGCAATTCAAGTGTATTTTTAAAAAGTTACACAAAATATTACTGAAAAATCACATAAATTATTATTAAAAAATTTATTTTTAATGGTATAATTTTTTATTAATAATATGTGTGACTTTTTAATAATAAATGATATAATTTTTTAAAAATACACGTAAAATTATACGGTATATTCAATATTTATTTATTCCAAATATTAAAACAATCCGGCCTGACCCGGTTCACCTATGGGCTTGGTTGCAAAATTATTTAAAAAATGTAAAATTATTTTTTTTAAAAATTGATGTGACCCAACTTTTTAAATTAAAAAATAATTATAAATTTCTAGTTGTTTTTGCACATAAGTGTACGACGTTTACAATTGCTTCACGCCTTCCAGCCCCAAAAATTGGGCCCCATGAATCACCCCGGGCAAAATGTTAGCGTACAAACCGAGAAAGAAACCCATGTTATTCCAAAATTCAATTTGAAACAAAACGGGAAACCACAAAATTCGAAATCAACTGTCTCTCTCTTACTCTCTATCTCTACTTCCATAGCTGGATTTTGTTCAGTCTCGGCATGTTCACGAAACGCTTGTTTCAGAAAGCCGTTCATCGTAACCAGGTAACCGACCATCAGTGTCCGGTTGACTTTATCCATTCTTTTCACAATTTTGATCGAATTTGAAATTTTCTTAGCCTTGTTTTCTGTTGTGTGTTTTTTGAATTTGATTTAGCCTCATGAAAAGAGTTCACTGACGTCGGATGACGTGAATCTTCGGATTAATGTGCACTATGGAGTTCCATCTACTGCATCGATTCTTGCTTTTGATCCGATTCAGCGCCTTCTGGCAATCGGCACATTGTAAGCTTATGGAGACTTTTCGTTAATTCAAGTTCATTGCGCTTATGAGCTTGATTTCGAACTGCATATATTTCAATTTGTGCCCAAAAAACCTTCGTTCGAGTGTAATGCGCTTTGGCAGTGGCTTGATCATGAGTTATGGCATATGTTATGCATTGATCGAGTAGTGAACTAGCGATGGATAGTTCGTGTTAGTTCAATTTACATCTCGCATTTAGAGTTTATTGATGGATTTCTTGTCTTGCTTTTGTACTAGTGAAGTAGCACCATGTTTTTTGTAGTGCAATTACTTCGCATCTATGTTGTTTGGATTCTCCATTTTGTGTCATTAATATTGAGCCTTGTTGAGTTTTCCTTCTTACTTCTTACAGTAACCAGGAAGTCTGGATTTGATTTATCATGATTAAGATTTTGTCACGCTTACGAATATAATCCTTTTAGGCTTTTACAGATTTAGTAGTGTAAGGATAAAAATTTGAATCATTTTCATTATATATATGTGCAGTAATTGGTTATGCTGTCAAATATCTGATGTCATCATGATGTGAATTTTTTTCTAGCAATCCACAATATACCTTACCATCTTCACCTCATTCACAGTACTTATTTGTAACTTGTATGCAGGGATGGCAGAATAAAGGTTATTGGTGGTGATAATATTGAAGGGATTTTGATTTCCCCAAAGCTGTTGCCTTACAAATACTTGGAGGTCTACTTCATTTTATCAGATATCTCAGGCACTTATAAATGGCATTTGTGTTAATTGATCTGCGGAAAGGTGTTTTGTAATATTCGTAGAATTAAATGGCTCAAGGCTGTAAAGCGGAAAAAGTTATGTCAACAGGTGATCTGGATTGCCAGTTGATAGCTTACTGGCAGTAGTTATCAACTATAGTGTGATGTTAAAAAGGTCTAAATTTTGTACGTTATCTGTTTCACCGAACTAAAATCTTCGTATACTAATCATAGGGGTCCAGATAGTAAATTGTGTCGGATGAATTAAACCTGTCTAGGCCTTAAGCTAATTGGCCCTTCTCATATATGAAATATTAGCCCTCACATACTTGAACTGATGCCATCCTCTGATGACTGTGCTGAATAATCATTATCTTGTGTTAGTGAACAGTTTTTATTATAAACCATGTTAATTTAGAGACTTTTCTTATCAATTATCAACAAGGCTGATTGACTATCACTCTATCTAGTCCATTATCCACCCTGCATCCTTTCTTATTTTCATTCTGAATGAAGCTTATGCTGGTGTGTGATTTCTTTAAGTCCAACTTTCATATTTTTCTGAGAATAAAGGTAATTATGGGTTGTGTTTCATATGTTATCAGTTCATGTACGTTTGTATATGAACTGGAATATTTTGGAAAGTATGATAAGATTGTGTATTATCTGAAATACTGTTCATGTGTAGGTCTATACACATGCATATGGAAAATAAGTAATTTATTAATTACTATGTCTCTCTTCATTTGTACTGTTAATTTGACTTCAGTTTACTTAAAATCTAGGACAGTGATTTTGATGTACAATTGATTTACATCTCATTATTCCTTGTTCTTCTCTTTGCAGTTTCTGCAAAATCAAGGTTTTATAGTCAGCATTACAAATGACAATGATATTCAGGTGATTTGTCTTGATCTCACTTAGTTGGCCACTGGAGAAAAGCTTCTTTTGGTCATATAGCACCACAAGATAGAGTCTAGGACTTACTATAATTGCAGAAATCAGCCTCCCAGTTGTATATAACAAATGCTTCCTCTATGATCTCACTCATTTCCATGTTAATTTTTTTCATACCATTGCATACATCCCAAAGCATGTTATATAATCCTCTCGTAGTTGCCTCACATATCACACACATGGGCTGATCTAACCACTGCAGTTTTCCCTTATTAAACTCTAGATCTATCTCAGCGTAAGGATCCTATAAGTTTAACTTTTGTAACTCGACCTGGTGTGTTTGTCTGATTAGTTTCATATTAGGATTTCTTGTGGACATCTTCCTGGATAATAGATATTTATACTTATTGTGATTTGCAGTCCCTTTTTTTTTTCTACACGTTATTAGACAATTTCTGATCAGCGTTTTAACTAACTTTAATCTATAAAATTCTATTGTATTTAACCTTAATATATTTTCCATGAACCAAGGGTCCAAGTCTATAAGTTGTATGCAATGAAATTTATTAACTATCTTCCCAGTTATTACTCTTTTAGATCACTTATTTTCTTCTTGAGTTTGTAATCAAAATGTTTTGCTATTTTATTTATTGCTTTCAACTAAGAAAATAGTGATTGGACTGTGAAATGGATCTTATCTTGTTGCAGCTGCATTAAATTCATTCCTCATTACATCAAGACATTTGGCGAAAAGGCCATCGTTATCATACTATCTTGACTTGAAAGCCAAAACTTTTGATATATATGGGTTTTCCTACCGTGCCCTATTTCTGTTCTCATCTTCACATTATCATTCCATCTGTTAAACTCTGTGGTTTTGAGTAGGCTACCAGTATAAAAATCTCTCATCCATACCAAGCCTCTTCTAATTAACGTAGTGTCTTATAGGTTTCTCAGGGACAGCAGAACCAGAGTTGCTTCCAAAACTGTGATAATTTCTCCATATATACCTAATCATCTCAAAATATCTCTCACCTTTTCAGGTTTGGAATCTTGAGAGGAGGTCAATAACTTGTAGTTTGCAATGGGAATCCAATGTAACTGCTTTCTCTGTAATCCGTGGCTCCACATTTATGTATGATAATGACATGAGCATCATTTTGCATTGTATGACACTGCCACCATGATTAATGACTCATCTCTTTGTTTTAGGTTTGTTGGTGATGAATATGGATTGGTTTCAGTTCTGAAGTATGATCCAGGCAGTGAACAACTCCTGCAATTGCATTATGAACTATCTTCTGAATCTCTTGCTGGTAAATACTGTCTTAGTAAATATGGAGAATTAGTATCTAATAATAGAACTCACTCAACTTTATTTAGTTAAATAATTATATACATCACTTTAAAGCTTGTCAGTTGGACAAGGTGAAAGACGTGTTCTGATTTTTTTCCTTTTCTTTTTCCCTTTCACAGAAGCTACTGGAGTCTCTATATCCAATCGTCAACCCATAGTTGGCCTTCTTCCTCAACCTTGTTCTTATGGAAATAGGCAAGATATGAGCATCCTCTATTTTCATTTTCTTCTTCTGTTGACTTTTAATTGATTATTTTTTATCCAACTCCCAAGTTCTATGAATATCTTGAAAAGAAAAAGGTCATGGATAATTTATTAAGTAATAGTTTTAAGTTGAACATATAGCTTGAAGAAAATCTAATCAGACATGAGACATGTGAAGGAAATATCAGCAATTTTCGTAATGGACTTTCTAGTTAAGTTATTAACTGAATTTAACTTGTTGAACCCTTTTTGCTTTTATAAGCACTCATTGGCAGTTGATCTCAAATCACGCCTTCCACTGTGTATTCTGTCTTAGCATATCAGATGTCAAGGCTTTCATCCACCACATCAGATCTCATCTACGCCTTATCAATTTTAATATACGTATGCATGTATATAAAGTTTATTGAGTATCTTGATAAAGTTTAATTTCATACATTAGTATATTTATGCATGTATATAAAGTTCAATGGGTATCTTGATAAGTATCTAGATGCTGACAAACGTAATAATGCACAATTTTATCATTATATAATGTTATTAACAATTATTTAGCTGATCTGATCTTTTGCATCCTTTAAATATTGTTTCATACTACCCTGTGTTGACTCTTGCCTATCACATTGCTTTCTGTCTTAATATCTTCAGTCCCAAGTCTTGCATATGAGCCCTAGCGAATCTTCAAATAATGAATTTTTCATTGACAGCAACGAGCCAAAGAAACCGAAATTAGTTTCCTACTACGTAACAATAACATCCATGATCTCAAGTTGGACTCACCTTTGACCTAATTTGAAAGTTTCCAAATTCTCATTCCATACCTGTTTAATTACTCGTTGACAATGATTGAGTTTTACAAAAACTTAAAAAGTAAGAAATCTTTTTAGAAAATAAAAACTACTTATCTAATTTCCATACAGGGAACTCAATATCGGGCCCTAGTCGAATTGTAGAATTAAGATGGAGAAGTTAAACTGTGGGACAAAGATAAATCTCTATTTCATTTTTTTGAGGCGGCACAGATTGCTAAACTGCTTCTGCATTTTCAGGCTATTGATTGCTTATGAAAGTGGGCTTCTTATTCTCTGGGATGTGGTTGAAGCACATGTTGTTGTTGTTCGAGGCAATAAGATCCTGGAATTGAAAAACAAAGATGTTTCTCCAAATGATGGGATTACCAATATTGTAGATGATGCACCTTCCCGTGAGTTAGAGGAGAAAGAGATTAGTGCACTTTGTTGGGCATCTACTGATGGGTCTATTCTTGCCGTGGGATATGTAGATGGGGATATTTTATTTTGGAATACATCCAAAGATTCTTCCACTAAAGACCAAGAAGCTGGGTCCTCAACAAATGTAGTCAAGCTACAGTTGTCTTCTGCTGAAAAGAGGCTCCCTGTCATTGTTTTGCACTGGTTGGACGGCAGTAAATCCCGTAAGCACCGAGAAGGTCAACTTCTAATGTATGGTGGTGATGAGATAGGAAGTGAAGAAGTTGTTACGGTGGGTTATCAATTTAATTCTTGATAGAGTTACCTTGCGTCCAAATTATATAATACCTGTCAATAGTTTCAAACATTTATTATATGCTATTGTCTGTCGTTACTTGTCATTTTGTTGATTTTGAGTGCCATTAGTGTTATCTGTTGACCAAGACTTCTGTGGTAGGATATTGAAGGGAGAATATTTCTTCTCCTCATATTGATTCCAAATAAGACTCTATTCATTAATAAGTGACAGTGGTCCACAAATCTGGATAGTTTTGTTTCCTTCAAAATCTAAAATAAATATTTTCTACATTTTTCCTAATATAAATTAAATTGTGAATAGAATCATTAAATTTCCAATACCTAGGTCTGTATAGGGGTGTGTGTGTGTGACATTGTATTATTTGGGCTGTGATTACACCTCACTAGATTTATAAAACAATTTTCTCTGTTGTATGTTTAAACTGCTGAAAACACTAGACGTTTGTAGTTTGGGATGTTCTCAGAATTTATTTTTGTGACAGGTTCTGACACTTGAATGGTCGTCTGGAATGGAAACAGTCAGATGCATTAGTCGTACGGACCTCACTCTTACTGGGTCGTTTGCTGATATGATTTTAATTCCATCTGCCGGTACAAGTGGGAGTGATAAAAATGCTTCTCTGTTTATATTGTCAAACCCCGGGAGTATACATATTTATGATAGAGACAGTCTGTCCTCCTCAGACTCACAGTCCAGGAAGGAACTATCTGTCTCCACTGTGAACTTTCCTGCTACAATACCGACTGTTGATCCTTTTATGACTGTGGCAGAGCTTTTTCATGTACACAGCAGATTGGAGGACCTGGAATCCAAGGTGATATAGTTTCCGTGATATTTGTGCATCTCCTGTTGCATCTTGGGTTATATTAATGGTTCTTCAGTTATCCTGATTCCTTACTGATTAGTCATGCTTTAATGTATAAGTAGACAGCTGCAGTGAATTCGACGATGATGTTGCCTGGGAATAAAAAGTGGCCCTTAACTGGAGGAGTAAGTAATCATTTATCATTTGACAAAGATAATACGGTTCGCAGACTCTATGTAGCAGGCTATCAAGATGGATCAGTTCGAATATGGGATGTTACTTATCCAGTGTTCTCCCTCCTCTGTGTCTTGACAAATGAGGTTAGAATTCAAGTAAATTCAGAGAACCGAAAAATTTCAAAGACATACGAAATGATACCTTCTACTATATTTGATCTTAAACCCATATAACCCATATATATTTTAAACATTAATAAACATGAGTCAATGCTTTACATGATTTCTTACTAATTAATAACAGGTTAATGGTGAAGACTTGGTTGGTTCTGGTGCCTCTTTCTCTTTGACAGTCCTTGAATTATGCTCCTCCACGCTGAAATTAGCAGTTGGCAGTGAATGTGGTCAGGTTAGAAATGTTCTCATAATATTCATACGCTCAACAAAGTAACAAGCTTTCTTTGGATGCTCTATTTATCTTATTCTTGGTTCGATCTCAAAACAGGTTCGACTTTACAACCTCTGTAGCAGCAAAGAGACAAGCTTTCATTTTGTCATGGAGGCCAAAACTGAAGGTGAGTTAAACTGTGTTTTTAATATATCTTTTGATGCTTCTTTTCAATACACAGTCTGTAAGTTTGTTGGGTATAGGATCTGGGACCAAATGATTATGGCCTGCATGGGTGTCATCTCAATTCTTGATCAACTTGATTGTAGTTTGTCTAGAAATTATGACCGGGGTTTCTTTATGAGCTATATAAGGCAAGAAGTATTGATTAAATTAACAAAGATCAACTGCATCTTCTATTTTTTTTTTGTTATCATCCTCCTTGTTTTAGGAATTGCAAGAAATCACTACTGTAATTGATTGTATTACTAATCCCAGAGTTCCATGTATATTCAGGATTACTGATTTCAGTAAGATATCATGTCCATAATTTAAAAAATGTTTAAGCAAAATATGCAAATCCGTTGTTGATTACAAACTGGTCAAATTACGTTAAAAAAAATAAAATCTGAAAGATGGTTCATAAGTTTGAAATTTGACTCTTATTTGGACGAATTTGGACTGTGTGATATAAGTCATGTCAAAAGGAGATTCAGAAAACTGCATTTGGAAAAGGGAGCAATCTTACTAGATTCAATTACGTATACTAATATGGCCATGACATCTTAACTTGATAGTAACCATCAGTTCATACAGTTTGCAGTTCTTCTCAAGTTCAAGGAACTAGGTGTTCAGCTGTTTTCGACCTTCAGAAATCAGGAGTTCAGGCACTGAAATTTATTAACAATAGCTCCAAACTTATTGTTGGATATGAATGTTGCCGAGTGAGTAATATCTTTCTTGGCTTCATATAATTGATGCATACTGGTCATAAGAGAGCATATCCCTGCTATGCTAATTACCTTTATTGCCTTGTGAATATTTAATTTTCTGACCTTTTTGAGGGAATTCAGAGTCAATAACTAGGTTATTGCTTTCATCTTATCGTTATTTAATTGATTGAGGCTTGTATGTGGTCCTTTCTTCCAGATTGCAGTTCTGGATGTACAGTCATCATCTGTTGTGTTTATAACAGAGTCTATATCCAAGTCCCCATTGATATCAATATTCTCTAAAGTTCTTGCTTACGAAACAACTAAAAACACAAATGAGTCTTCACTAAAAGCTCCAGATAACAGTAGAGGAGAGCCCATATTCGTATTAACTAAGGATGCTGGTATATATGTTATTGACGGTTACAGTGGAAGCATGATTAGCTCACGGCCTGTACAATTGAAGAATAAGTCAACAGCAATTTCCATCCATGTTATAGGCAAGTGTTTCCCTCTTGACAGTGATTACAATTCTCTTTCTATTGGTGCTTAAATTACTTGTTTTTTGTACTTCAGAAAAACAGGCAGCAGTTTATAGGTCTACAGATGAACAACATTCTGAGAAGGATGACATACTTAGAAACGAACCTTCCCCAAATGGTGCTCAAGGGAGTGAAAAATGTGAAACTGATGGCCGTACTTTGGATAAAAGCTCTTCGGCACAAAGTCTGAAGGATTTGTTTGTCTTGCTTTGTTGTAAAGATTCACTATCTATATACCCTGCCAAGTCTGTGGTTCAAGTAAGTCTAGCTTTTAATTTTCCGGTTGTTCGTTTTGTTCTTCCCTAACTATCTTGATACGTTTTTCCAGGGACAAACTAAGTCTGTTCATAAAATCAAACTTTCGAAGCCCTGTTGTTGGGCTACTGTTTTTAGGAAAGGTGAAGAGGTTTGTGGGCTGGTCGTATTCTATCAGACAGGAGAGATGGAGATCAGGTATACCACTTTATTTAAGTTTTGTTATCGTGTTGCCTACATGAAAGTTCAATCATCAGTCATTACACATGGAACCATTACACATGGAACTCTACCATGCAATTCTTCAGCTTTTTGTTTCTTTAAAACGTTACTGATTTGGATGTGCTAAATAATAAAATACTTCTATAACATTATCAACAAGAACGATAGTTCCAGAATTTCACCTGAATTGGGTAATGGGTACTCTTGTGCAGATCTTTGCCTGATTTGGAATTGGTGAAAGATTTTTCCTTACTATCAGTCTTAAGGTGGAACTTCAAGGCAAACATGGAAAGGATGATCACCTCTACAGAAAATTTACAGATTGCATTGGTAATTGTAATGATTATGCTATTTTGCAAGAAATAATACTGCTAAATTAATTTCCTTTTACTGACTAGTAAATTGGTAAGGTATGCTAATGTAATGGCTTTGCTGTTCTCAATTTCTTTCGCACTTAAATCATCTGCCTTTTATGTAGACAAATGGCTGTGAGGTAGTGTTTATTTCTCTACTAGAAGGTGAAAATGATTTCAGGTAACCCTATCAATTCATTCTCGGTGTTGTTTAACCTGTGCTTATTCGAGAGTAGGAGAAGGGTCAGAATGCATAGAATGAACAAGGATTTTATTTTCCAGGATTCCAGAGTCCCTGCCTAGTCTTCACGATGTAGTGCTAGCAGCAGCAGCCAATGCTGCCATCAGTGTCTCCTCTGATCACAAGAAAAAACAGGTTTTTTTTCTTTTGGGGGGGGAAAAAACAGGATCTAAGAACTGATAACATTGGGGTTTCTGTGGTTATGCTGTCAGTGATCATTAGTTTACATGGTTGCTTGACTTGTTATTACAGGGAGGGAATCCTGGGATTCTGAGCGGCATTGTAAAGGGATTAAGGGTGCCAAAATCAAATAAGGCTACGCATACTGATGACTCCAACTCTAATGCCAACCTTAGTCATCTAGAGGACATCTTCATGAGAAACCCAATTCAAGAGCCGTTAAAAATTACAGATGAACCAGAAGGGGATGAGCTTTCCATAGGTGGCGCATTTCTCATTCTTTCTTTTATGGCCATTTTCTTCGTTTGGAGCTTTTAAATCTTCCTTTGTTTTCATTTTTTGTGCTTCTGTAGTGATGCAATCCTGTTTAATCTACGTGGCTGAAAGTAAATTTGTGCAGATGACATTGAAATTGATGACATTGAGCCTTTGACATCTACATTACCCCATGAATTAGATCACAAAGATAAAGGTACGACAAAATCGGCTGCTTTTGATTGTGGATTTGCGATTCAGAAAAGCTTTGAGATAAGTGAGAAATTCCATTTTATACCACAGGCAAGAAAAACGAAAGAGAGAAATTGTTGGAGGACGGTGCTGAGATTAAGCCCAGACTAAGAACACGGGAAGAGATCATTGCCAAATACAGAAAAGCTGAGGTAATTTATGAATTGGCGATTCTTTGAGATCATTATGTTTTTAGGTTTTTGAGTTCCAATACTAATTTTCTACTTGATTTTCCATTTGCAGGATGCCTCATCTGCAGCTGGACAAGCAAGAAATAAGCTTATGGAGCGCCAAGAAAAACTCGAGGTTAGCTAACTCATCTCTAAAAGAAGTTACAACATTTTTATTAATACCGGTAATGGAAAAACTGAAGTCCCAAGGGAAACAAAGTAAAAGAATAGGGAACAGATGAAATAGTGAACACAATTTTATACGAGGCAAATCAGGGGTTTACACTAGAATGTTGATAGTATAGTGACATACTGACATTGTACATTTTATATGCCATATACATATAATATGTCATTTCTAGTGTGAATTATGCATATGATGATCATATAATGTGATCAATGTATATATTTTTTCCTTCAGAGAATCAGTAGACGAACTGAAGACCTGAAAGATGGTGCTGAAAACTTTGCATCACTGGCTAATGAGCTTGTAAAGGCAATGGAAAATCGGAAGTGGTATCACATATAATTATCATTGCAAATGCACGTCACGTCTATGAGATACCCTAGATTATTCTTGCATTGCGTGGTTTTTCTGTTTCCACGGTTGGTGAAGCTTGTAGGGTTCTCATCGAGGCTAGAGATCATTGTTTGTCAATCAACATTGCGTGGATGAGGAACCCTGCAGGAAGGAAGTGCAAACCGGATTGATAACTTCAAAGAGGGCCTTGTATTTTTCTGGAAAAATTGAGATTTTCCCTGCAGAATTGCCTGAGTTTGCTTTGGATAAACTAGTTTATGGGTTTGGATTTTGGCAAATATTAGCAATATATGTACATACATATATATATATATATATATTCAATTAATTAATCTCAAGTCGATTGTTTGTGAAACTTCAATCCTCTGTTTAGATGACGTTCACAAACAATCCTCTGTTAGATGATCCAAAGTTTGCAAGTTCCATTTCATCCACCATTCTGAATTTATCATTGAACTGAAATATATTGATATCAAAGCACTTGAAATATCAAATAGTCATGGCCAAGATTTTTTGACGAGATGAAACAAAATCTTATTCTCTTTCATTAGATTTGCTTGGCTACCCAGCTCTTGAGCCCTTCTTGTACATTTATGTTTAAATACGTATGTCATTGTGGAAAGGTTCTTACTAGCATTAACATGCCTTTGAAACTCTATTTGTTATGAGCAAACTAACAACTCCAACAAACTGTAGCCAGTAGGCAAATGGGTCAAGTGTATATGAAAATCATAGTGTCCCTATATGAAATTAAAATCAACTGCTTGTTGGGTTTGACCCTAGCCTTCTACGGCCATGGCCCTCCGTTGATGCCATCTATCACTCTCGAATTAGCAATCCTTAAAGCAATGAGATCTTTCAACTCTATCTCCCTAGGGAACCTCTTCTCCCTTAATTTTGAGAACACCTGCATCATACAAATCCAAAGGTTCAAGAATAGCCTATGGAAAAAACAATAATGTGCAGAAATATGCTAACAAATTGCGTGACACATAAATGCCCTTGCAGAGTTACAGTTAACTAATACTACTATTAGTGTTGGTTAAATATATACTCAATTAAAGAACTCATACGAGCATGACAAATGGAAAGACTGCAAACCAATGCTTTTAGATAAGAAAAAATTGAGTAGCACCTTTCACAATCATGCAAACGGGGGATGACAATCCATACCTCAGGGCTAGAGTGAAGGAAATGAAAACCTTTTCCACCATAATACATTTAACTGCCTTGTAGTCTGATCTAAGACTAAGATTCATACATGATACTCAAAGAGGTTGCATCACTACGAAGGTCAAACAATCTAAGAACGTAGCCACACATAAATTGACAACAACAGAAAACAAACCCTTCAACTCAGTATGTGTATAGGCAATCAACAAATAAAATCGACATTTTTTAATTCCTCTTTATCAAACATATTTGTGGTCCAGAACAGGAGGGTTCCCCTATAATTCTGTACAAGATCTCAAGTCACCAGTTGCAGTTAACATTCTTAAACTGAAAGCACATGTCTCCATTATCAAGCTAGGAAAAATAAAATTTTGATATCAGCAATCACAAGGACAGAACTCCCAGTTCGCACAAGTTAAAACCAACTGATGAAAGTTACTAAGTTAGAGAAACATTACCATTTCACCATTGCAGTACACCTCAAAAGCACCCGAGTTTTGCAGGAAGGACTGGAGGAAGTTCCCAAGTAGCCAAGTGCTTGCCATTGTCCCAAATCTATTTGCACGCATGGAATAATACCACTGAGGTGGTGCAGCAAATCCTAGTCTTGGAAAAATATGTTCACCGCCCATCACAATCCCAATCATGCCAAACTGAACAACTGGTACCAGTTTGCTCAACATGCGTTTAGGTAAAGGAGGGGGGTAATTTACAAGTTCAACATTGATTCCTGGAAATTGACTTTCTAACATATCCTTCATCGTGACTGCAGGTCCTCTGCCAAAACGAAGTACAAAAATGCACTAGTAAGATACATGATACATCTATGCCAAACTGAGATAATTTCATGCTGCTTATTTTCTGTGATCTTCCAATATCCACCCTACCCGTCTTCCTTCATCCACAAAGGTAGGCTTTCGCCTACTCAAGTATGTTTAAAGGATAAAAATGAATTTCTGTGGAAATTTAATGAATGTATTCAACATTTCATTTAGAATCTCCACGGAAGTAATTACTAGTTACTAATTAGTAAATTCCCCCTAGTTAGTTTCACCACGCTCACTGAAATAGTTAAAGCTTTTGGCACTTTTAAACAAGAATCATGGTGATGCAAGACGTTGTTTCTACAACTAGCACAATATTGTCAATCTGAGCAAATTGCAAACACTTCTTTTTTTTTTTTTTACGGCGTCTTCAATACACTTATACACAGATGTAGCATTCATATGGAATTTATTAGCCAATACGGAAAATAAAGTAAACATAGAATATAAAATTTTAATAACAAAATTTGATCAACGAAGACATGAAAATCATATAAATACCTGAAAGAACAAGATGAACAATAGCTAATGGTGACAGTGTTTCCAAAGCCAATACCGCCAGATTTCTGCAAAAATTAGTACACATTAAGCGTAAGACAATCTGGATCCAAATTTCAGCTAGTGCAAGTGAAGGTAAACACAAATTTATTAAAGACGAATACTATGTAAACGATATAAAACAAACCTAACAAAGTAATAATTGCCTCTCATAATAATTTTCCCTGTGATTGTTCACAGGAATTGAGAACAATTGAAATTATTGTTCTCAGAAGTCAACTCAATAACCTTTCTCTTCTAACAGAGACATATTGGATCGAACCTGAGTAGGAAACTCAAGGGATGGGTGCTGTTGTGGAATTATTGGCCTCGAAGCGGTCTGGTGGTGGTGAGCGGCGGGCTTTGCCGGCGGCGGAGAGAAGAGATTGACGATGTCGGAGCAAAAGAGAAATAGTGGTAGACCCACCAACAGAAGCTGCGCCCGATCCATATTTTCGCAAGCTCCGAATGCTATTGAAAGAACTAAGAAGTATGCCAAGTAGAAGAAAAGCACCTTTGTAAGCCTGTGAATCGTAGCAGACGCATTCTAGTCTCTTGATAGAAGTATATAGCATTGTAGACGCTACTTATGATTAGCGTTTTATTAATCTACTGTACCGAACCGTAGGGATAGCGAGAATGGTTTCAACTCGATCGGAAACCCTGAATCACTTTTTTTTGCTTTTAAATAAAAAGGGGTAAACACATCCTAGTCAATTTCTACTCTAAAGTGAGTACAATTACTTTTTTAACACTATAAATGGGTACAAATTATTTTTTCTTAAAGATAATTACTCTTCTTAATACATCTGACGCTACAGTAGCCTATACTGATGCTACAGTAGCCTATGCTGACAGCTACAGTACATAAATTCAAATTTTGACGCTACAGTACAGTATAATCGAGAAGACTATAGTATAATGCACTATATCGACAACGTAACATTATGGTATAATGCACTATATCGACAACGTAACACTATAGTATAATCAATTGTATAATACACTATAGTATAATGCACTATATCGACAACGACTGCCCTCTTTGATGTCATCTAAAATTTCATTATTAGGCCCCAACTTGTATTTGAGAAACTGATTGGTCTGAAGGCTCACATATGCAGAAACAGGCCAAACCGCCTGCTTCTCGTCCCCAAATTCAGGACTAACTCTCGTCATTGCTCCGATATTATTTCTGAAGATGCATAGGAGAGAGAATTTAATACTCCAACCAATATCAAACCATATCTATGATGCAAATGTAGATTAAGCACTACACAAAATATATCCCAATTTGTGTCTTTTCTGTATTCCATCAACAGAAATACACAAATTGAGGAATCTTGCAATAAAACTAATATTTTGGTAAAAAATTACATGCTTCACTTTTTTTTTTAAATGACAGAATTTAGGCCAAACTGGGAAGAGGGAGTAATCTAGCTCCAAAATGATAAATCAAGAAAAAGAGGAAATTTTAAAATTAAAAAAGGGTTTTACAGTGCAAAAACAAGGCTGGTATATGCTTTTCTAATAGGGAAAAGCATGATCTCATGACTAATGGAAACAAACAAACGAAACGAGGAAAACTGAAAATGAAAAAGAAAATATTCTTCTCCCAGAAAAGGTAATTATATCTCCCAAACATCAATTTCATTTACATTTGATCTGCATTCATGAAGGAGTAGTGAGTCTAACACCAGAGATTCAAATTTCAGAGCAAACCATCTCCATTTAATTAAATTAAAAAAACTAAATGAAGAAATTAGGGGAAGATAAACTGCAAAAATAAATTGAAACCGAAGACAGGGCCCATCTCTGCGACTGCTCCCCTGCCGTCGTCGCCGCCGCCACCCCTGCACCGCACCTCCAGATCCGCCCCAAAAGACAGGGCCAGCCTCCACCGCCGTCTCCTCCCGGCCTCACACCTCATGAAATTTCATAACGGCGTCATGCCTCCAACTTCGTCTTCTCCGCGCGATTCAATGGCGGCGAGTTTCCTGAATCTGGCGCGGGTTTCCAGAACACGGCCAAGATGGAAGCTTCGATGTCGAGCTTTAATGGCGGACTCCGATGGCTTCTTCAATTCCGGCGAGGGACTTCGTAAATTTGGCAAAGTGTTGAATTCCTAGGCGGCGGCTCATACTCCGTCACAGTTGAGCACCTCACCCACCACCACTGGAAGCCGCCATCGACTGAAGCTTTGCCGAAAGAACCTCAACACCGGAGAAAGCAAGGCAATAATATATATGGAGAGAGAGTGTCTGATAAATGAATGGAGAGAGAAAGAGAGGGTATTATCACCTTTTCTGGACGTGAGTACTCCAATTCAAAAAAAAAAGGTCAGCTTTATTAAATATCCTACCTATAATAATTAAGTGTATTTTAGAGGATATAACCACCATCAAACACTTTATTTATGAGAATTAGACTAGGATGTGATGTGTTTATCAACTCTGACTAGACTGTGAGGTGTAGGGTAGAAATAGATCACATTGTGTTTTTCCCAAATGAAAAAAATTGTTGAGTGTTTTTTTAAACGGTTATATTAAAAAAAATTATCTGAATTTTCAATTATATCTGAAAACACATAACAGCTTTATAAAAGTGATTTTGAAGTATTTGGCAGAAAACTAAATAAGTAATGCTCAATTCATTAGATAATTTGTGAGTACAACTTTTAATTCGAAGAAATATTATAACATAGAATTTAATCAAATTAATAAATAAAAATTAGTGATAAAATAATATTCTTTTAACGAAAATTAGACCTATTGCTCTATTATCCTTTATTAATTACACAAATTAATATTGATTAGATTATAAAAAAAAGTACCATTTTCAGCATCAAAGTCATTGAATTCTTGAATTAGACATGATCACATAAACAATACAAATATATCACTTTAATCTTTTTCAATAATGTCGTTCTCTTCAACTTCATCAATATCACACCAGTTCTATAAAAATTTCATCCAGTGTCATATTAACTGTCATACTTTTTTCTAAAATGTTCTACAATATTTTTCTGCATTCCATGTAAAGGAAATAAAACACTATTATAATGCATGCTTTAATTTAATATATATTCATCATTCATTGATAAAAAAAAATAAAAAATCAATAAAGCAATTCTTCTTAAAACATGTACCATTCAAAATATAAAAATTAAGAGGGACATATAATCATTTAAAAGTAGGTAAATCAAATTGTTGACAAATATGATGAATATTTTCAGATAAAACTATACTAATCTAAGCATAAATCTATTTTTAGTAAATCAAATTTCAATAGAATCGCCAAAGCAGATTGAGCCCATCCTGCCATATTAACGCAAAAAATTGTTAGTCCGTTTGGAGGTGGACCTAAACAAACTAGCTAGTGTGAGAGTCGTATATTTTGGCGGGCCTATTCGCCACCAAAATTTTTATTTAATTTTATCCATTATTAACAATTAGTCTATCATTTTTGGGGATATTTTGTAAAGTTTATGTTACTAAATGAAGAATTTAATTTGTAACAAACCATGTTCATGAATTATTAATATAGCTAATGTAATGTAAACTTCAATTTATAGAAAATTATATTTTTGATTGATGAATAATGAATTTTATCTACGAGATAGATTTTGATTTAATTCTTTTTACAGTGATAGTCATCAAGATTTTTTAATTGAAAAAATCAGGATAAATTGATTCACATTTTATTTGGGTGAATTTGTATTAAAAAATTTAATTTATATATTTTTAGAAACATTAAAAAATAAAAATAATTTGATCCGTCATTAAATGAGTTGAGTTGTGGGATTTCGCAAGTTGACACACCTTGCTAATTTGTTTCGCCAGCTCCAATTTTATGTGTATGAGAGTAGGGATGGCAAATGGGCTGGGTCGGGCCGGCACTGGACCACTGGTCCACTGGGCTATTCGTATTTTACGGGCCGGGCCCAATACTGACCGGGCCTTCATTTTAACAGCCCAGTCTGGACCTATGCGGGCCACCAGGCCAAAATTGGCCATTACTTTTTTTTTTTAATCTTTGCTAAGAAAAGAAAAAAAAACAAAAATCGCGTTGCATATTCTAGCAAAACGGGTAACGCACATAGCTGCAAAAATTGGCTTTTGAGTGGGTATTAAAAAAAGTTGAGTTTTATAAATTAAATCTCTTGAGCATATATCTCTGATTTGTAAAATTAAGATATACCACCATCTCAAATAAATCTAGTCAATAATTATTTATGTGCAAAATAATTAAATAAATGAAATATATTATATGTACGTGTTAGCAATTAATTATATATTTCATGAAATTAATCAATACTATGAGAATTGAATTTATAAATTATTTATTTATCGAAATCAATCCAAGAGTGACAGAAATTGATAGAAAAAATTCAGTTAAAATTGATATTACATTTTATTCTTATGTTTAATTGTACAGTCTAGTTACTCAATAGTCAATACCTCTCATAATAGGGGTGGCAAAATGAGCCCGGCCCGTTTTTCAGGCTGGGCCTAAAAAATAGCAGCCCGAAATGAACCGGGCATATTTGGCCCGGCCCAATAGGCCCGTCGGGCTGGCCGGGCTCGGACCGGGCTTGGTCCGAAAAAAAAAATCTGACCCAGTTTTTTTTTTTCCCAAAGGCCCACCCAAAATGCAAAAAGACCCAAACAATAACTGTACCAAATTGCACCTTTCCTAAATTCATCTCGTTGGTATATATTGGCAACGTTCCTTAAAACTCAATCTGATTTCCAATATTAAAATGGACAAAAGTTGATTGCTAGACTGAAAAACGGGCCGGGCTCATTTTGCCACCCCTATTATGAGAGGTATTGACTATTGAGTAACTAGACCATACAATTAAACATAAGAATAAAATGTAATATCAATTTTAACTGAATTTTTTCTATCAATTTCTGTCACTGTTGGATTGATTTCGATAAATAAATAATTTAATATGAAATAATATTATTTTTAATGGAGGTTGATCTTAAATCTTTGATTTTTGATGTCATTAACAAATTTTATTTTATCTAAAAATTCTATCTGGCAAGGGAGATGGAACTACCCTCGACTAGTGGGGCCCAACATTTAACGGGCCGGCCCATGTTGAAAAGGAACTTTTGAAAATGTTGGGCCGAAGTCAACAACTGAGAACTAAAATAAAATAAATTAGGTGAAAACTGAAAAGAAAGATCTCAGGCCAATATTTCCTGACACAAAATTCGGATATGACTATGAAAATTCGTGAATAATATTAGCATCGATTAATTAAGTTAATTTACCATTTTACCCCTTAAATGTGATAAAAAGTCTTAAGAACAATCTAACTTTTTTCTCGAATTGATTAGTCAAGCATAACGCTAAGAGTCAAACATGCAAAGTATAGTTCAACTCATGTGTTTTTTTTATAAAATTATTTTTATTATTATAAAAAAATCATGCTTATTTTTATTGAAATTTATTTCTTATTGAATATTAAAATAATTTAATAACAACGGACAGACAAATTTGTATAATGAGGGTCAAATATAAATAATTTAGACTTTTACAATATATATAGACGAGAAATAATACTTTAATGAATACATTTTTCTATATCATAATTTGCATATGTCCAGTTGGTAAAATCGAGGCCAAATATTTGATGATGGGAGTTATTATAGCTCGACGACTTTGAGGAGATATCAGATATGTACAAGTGTTGACAAATCTAAGTTGGGTGTAAATGTATAGTTGCTACTTTATACAACATAGAATATTGACTATTTTGTTCCATCGATACATCTCTATTAACCATTAAAAACGGGTGAAATGGGTATGTCCATAAACAAATGGGTGAAATAGGTAAGTCTATACACAAATATTCTTCTCAGTTTGAATCACAATTCATCCCATAACTATTCGACAAAATAGATTTAGTCATAAAATTAATTTTTTATCAGATTTAGTCCCAAATTTTCAAATAAGATCCAATTTTAGTCCCAAAATTAACTTTTTATTAGATTTAGTCCCAAATTTTTTATAAATAATATTAGATTTTACAAAAATTTTATATTATTTATATTATTTCATTAATTTTTTGTATTTATACTATTTCATTAATTTCATTAATTTTTATATAATACAAAATAATATAAATACATAAAAACTAACGAAATTAATGAAAATTAATATAAAAATAATATAAAAATTAATGAAATAATATAAAAAATATAAAAAATTTGTAAAATCTAATATTATTTCACCTTTTACCTTTAATTTGGGACTAAAGTTGGACTTTATAAAAAATTCGGGACTAAATCTAATAAAAAATTAATTTTGAGATTAAAATTGGACCTTATTTGAAAATTTGGGACTAAATATATTTTGTCAAATAGTTATGGGACGAATTGTGATTCAAACTCTCAATTTCAAACTTTCTAAAGCTATCTTCTCTTATTCAATTATTATTTTTATAAATAACAATATAAGAATATTGTTTTTTATAATTATGTTTTATCTATACTAATATACTCATTATTTTACATATGTTAATTTGCAATTATTAGTTAAACCCAATTTAGGGTCTATTTTCAATTTCTATTAAACTGTAAAAATTTAGAAGAATTTTTTTTTTTTAAAATTGGTAAGATACAAATAATTATGTAAGTAATTTATAAAATACAATATATATGTGTGTGCATATTTAATTAATGAAATGAAAATCAATTGCCAATTTTAATTCTTAATTACAAATTTCTATTTCTACTTAGTAAATGAAACAAAATCAACATTACACAAAAAAATAAAACTGAATATATATGACATCACCATTACCATGCATGACATCATATAATTAGACTTAAGGGAGTACTTGGACTTAGGAGAGCTTATAAGTTCCTTAAAATATCTTATAAAATATTTATAATTTTATAAATTGCTAAAATTTATTTGGTAAAGAGAATAATTTACATTTTATAAGAAATGTTAAAATAAGTTAATTTGAGCTTATAAGATAAAAAAAAAAAAAAATTGGACAACTCCAATTTATTTTTTGTTAAAATTTATAAAATAACATAAGAATTTATAAGCTCAATTAATTAAATACTTTAACAAATTATAAGTTATTTAAAATTAACATTTTATTAGTTTTTAAAATAACTTAAGAATTATTACATGTTATAAGTTGTTTAAAATAAACTTATCAAATGGACTCCTTATCATCCATAAGTAAAATTTTACTTCCTCCGTTCCGTAGGGATTCGTACTCTACAGGATGACACATTTTTAAATAAATTATGTTTTATATATAAAATAGTGTTATATGAGTAAATATGTGTATAGATTTGTGAATGTGCATGTAAAAAAAATAGTAGTGTACAAATTTGTATTAGACATCAAAATAAAAAAAAATGTACAAATTTCTATGGAATGAAGGAGTAATAAATTGCCTATATATTAATTCTCCAATATAAATTAATATCATACCTTTATAGCTGGACAATTTCACACCAGGCACTCTTCCTAACCAAATATAAATTGAACAAGGATAATAATAAAAACAAAACTGATTAAAGGACAGACTTTTAATATATAATTATCATGGCATTTAATTTAATTACTGGTTTAAGATGTTCCATTTTGTATATATATACAATAAATCATTTCATCAATTATTAATTTGTCTGGGTAATAATGAGGTCATTATGCAAATAGAGAATAAAAAATATCAAGAAGAACTAAAAACAAAAATATAATAGGTCCCAAATTGTATTGCTTAGTGATTACTCTACACAATATGTGCATATAATGGTCCGAATGTGAACGCCCACCACCTTCATTAATTAAAGACACAATTCTAAACAATTAAGCAATGTTGATATTTCTATGTTTCAAAAAATCTATGATATTCAATATCATAGGATTTGTATATATCTTTATCACCATAAAATAAAATATTTTTTTTTTACTTACAAATTTGTGAAATAAATGTTGCTTTCTCAGAATAATTTGCACTTTCACTTTTGCATAGAAATTAAAATTTTTTACTTTTTTAAATAAAATACTGACATATGAATAAATATATGTATATTTTTGTGGGTATATACAATTTAATAATTTTTTTAAAGTGCGTAAATTTATGTGGAATATTCAAATAAAAAAATTGTACAAATTAGTACAACGTCTTTACATGATACATATATAACCAACAAATAACTAGAGAAGATAATAACCAATAAAATAATGTAGATTATGGAATGGAGAAATCAAGTATATATTTATAATTTAATACATAAAATTTGCATTATGAAAAAGAAATTAATGTTATGTATATATATTATATATATGCCGAGATTTCTCTCTAAATCTTTATTTTATTGGCTCATATCTCCCTTTCCACCTTGCTATTCAATCTGCTACTTTAAGTTTTAAATGTATAACAAATGCTCAATAAAAAGAAATTTAAATAATTGAATGACCATTTATTTAAATTTAAAACTTATACATATATAAATTCAATGATTTATTTGTATGAACTAAATAAGCCTAAAGAATGATCATCTCCCTAGTGGTAGTTTAATTAATTTGCTCACCAATATTCTAGAAAATCTTCAAATAATGTTCTTACCTTCTCTTCCAAGATTCAAACCTCGTGATCCCACCCATAAAACTTCCACACACACCAACAAAAATAAAAATAAAAATTGAATCATTTCAAAAAAAAAATTGAACAAATTAAACAACAATAGAATCTTTAAAGATAAAAAAGGAGTAAAATAAAATGAAATCAATTTCAATATCATATCATTAAATTAAGCTAATAAGTAACTTTAAAACATGCAAGAAATTAACAAACCACCTCTTCATAAGAAGAGATAGCATACATAGGGGTGAAAAGATGATGCAATTAATTAAGTTTGTTACTATTCTTCCCCCTCTATTTTTCTTTAAAGTTCAGATGTTGACTCGAACTCATGATCTCACGGCACAAGCGGCGTTCTTTAACCGTTCGAACGGGCTATCTCGTTTCGCCTTACATTTCTTCTCTTCTAAGCTTGTTCAATAGTGCAGTAATAAGAGCATCTCTTTTCTCAGCCCTGGCTTCCTCTCTCATCTTCCTTTGGTCCTCTCTCTCTCTCCATCTCCTTTCCATCATTATCCTCTCATTCTCCAACGCCTCCATTGTTTGTCTCCACTCCATCTCCTTCACTCTCCTCTCCTCTTCCCTTGCTTCATACGCTTTCATCCACTGCATTTCCATCTGCATCTGTTGCTTCATAAATTCTTCCATTATTTCCCTCATTCCCTTCACTATTAAATTTCCAGATGTGCTCCCACTCATGGTGTTTCCTCCTTTTACTTTTCTCTTCTTTTTCGCCCCGGCGCCCTTTTCCCCCTCGCTCTCCTCGTTTTCGTCCTCCTCGTCCGAGGAGGCAGCCTTCTTTTTGGAGGTGGTGGCACCGCCACCCCCCTCCGCCTCTAGCCACAGCATTCTTTGCATCCTCGCGGAGAAGATGGTCTGCAGCTCGTTGTAGAATGGGAATTGTTGTCTCATTACTTCCCCTTCCGTGGTTTCACATCCCTGAATACGTATAGATTTAGTCTGGTATAAGACCGTCTAATGACATAAAACAACTAAATGGGATATGAATTGAATATATAACTCATTATTGCATTGATAGAATAAGATGTTAATTTATATAATTTCACGTCACGAGAAAGTGTCACGCAAATTTTTACCATATGTATATATGCATATTGGTAATTCATCTTTATGAAAAAAAAATATGTTACCACCGACCCAAGAAACTAGATATGCACATCGATAATAATAAGGAATATAGATTTACATCGTGTGTTTATACGGACAGAAGAAAGAACAGCTACAAAATTGCAAAATGACATTAGATCAAAATTACAAGACCCCAAAGATTCAAATCATTCCAACAAAATAACATCCAACCTTATATATGTATGTATAGGAGTACGCAAATGAACACATTTATAATTATTTCGGAATAAATGGATTAATTATTACATATATCTGGCTAATTTAATTGATCCTATGTCATTATACATGATCTAAAAAATAAAACCATCTCATTTAATTATGATCATGAGTTCATATGTTTAAATGATTACTAGATCTTAGCTACAAACTAATTAAATTTAGCATCTCAAATAAACTTGTGTGACTTATAAAAAAACACATATAACTAGTAATAACCATATATATTGTGGGAAATAACTTGCATAAAAAGATAATTACAGATCTAATTATATGAATCTACGATCCAGATTAATTTTCAAAAGAAAAAATAATAAAGGAGTTCATGAATCATCATATAAATATGTATATATATATACACACATCCATATATATATATATGTACCTTGTATCGAGTGACGAGGTTTTTCCATTTGCACTTGCACTGCTCGGCGCTTCTGCTATAGCCCTTTTCCTTCATTCGGGTCGAAATCACTTCCCACAGAAGCTTATTACGCTTCGTTTCCATGAAAGTCGGGTCGAGCTCGGCCCGAATAAGCAAGAAATCTCGGGTCTCCTGGATGCTCCATTGGGGGAACCTATCCCCGCCACCCGTATCAATACTCTGCACAGAGTATTGGTGATGGAGCTGATGATGACCCGGATCCATATATATATTCCGATATGAGAAAAAAGCTAAAGCAAAGAATGATCGACGGAAAGATTTTTTGGAAAGAAAACTTGAGAAAAGGGTTTGGTGGTCATATTATATGAAAAGGGTGGTGTGAAAATATGGTGTGAAAAACTGAAAATATAATTCTATTCCATAAGAAAAAGAAAAGAAAAGAATAGAATGATTTTCAGTTTGGCTTACGTGTCAAAGAAAAGACTCGTCTTATTATATTTCTCTTTCTATATCATTCTTTTTCTTCTTTCATACCGTTTTCTGGATTTCCCCCTTTTAATTTTTATCATGGTCTAATTCATAATATGTATATTTATTGATGCATTCACGCGTAAAGGATAATACTACACTATTATTATTGCGTACACTATCACACGTTTGGTAGTAAAATGGAACTAGAATTCGGACGGTTGCGTTATTTTTCTATTTTATTTTTTGTATTTCATTTATGTTTTTCACCAGCTAGATTATTAGCACATGTCTATATAAAATATAAAGTTTTTATTTTTTATTTTTTACTAGTCATATGTTTAGGGTGTGCAACGGTCACCGAATCGAATCGTATTAAGTAAATAAAAAATCAAACTGAATTAAGGTAATATATCTGAAATCGAATCGAAATTATGTAAAATCGAACACAACCGATATCGAATAGTTCAGTTCGCTTTCGGTAAAAATCGAAATAACTTTTTTTTTTTTTGTTATACAATGTAAAATAACTGAAATGCTTGTCCAATAAATCATTAATTACACGAACACTTCAAATTTGTCCAGATAAATGAATAAAAAATGCAAATCTATGCAATATTAAAAAAATAGTTCAAATGTATTATAAAGTCTTAATAATTCCATCATAAAGACACTAAATTATAAAAACATAAATACAACAAATTAAATTAAGCACAAATATTTCAAGCAATTAGCAGTTTACTTGTTTAGCAATTAGAAGTTTAGTAATTTTAATTTTTTTATTAAATATATTTTAATTTTTATAGATATATATTACTATTTATTAAATATATAATTAGTTCGGTTTGAATATCAGTTAATCGAAATAATAATGGTATATAACCGAACTGAACCGAATATCGAAATTTTAATAAAAGATTAACCGAAACCAAACTTAATATTACAATAACTGAACCGAATTCGTATTTTAATTCGATTTTGATTCGATTTTCGTTTAATAATTGAATTATGCACACACCTAATTATACATATATAACCATGTGAAAGAACAATTAAAGTGTGATAAATGTTCATTCGGTTATTTTTTCATCATTTGTGTCCGTTGCTACCCAATATAGTATCTAAAAGATTAAATATGAATGTGGCTTTTAGTTTGGATAAAACAATACTACCTCCGTCCATGAAAAATGTTCTCACATTTTTGCACATGATTTTATGCAATATGTCGGAGGGTATTACGAGATATTGTGAGATTCGTTTTGAATAAAGAGAATATTTATGAAAAAATTATCATATGTACTTTTTATAAATATTTTCTTTACTAAAAAAGAACCTCATAATATTCCATAATACTTTCCGACATCACGGAGAGAGTATATGGTTTAAATTAATGATTGAACAATAAATCATAGATCAATGAAGAATAATAATAAATGCACAAGAGAATTATTGAGTTTCTAATTGGATTCAGACCTAATGAGTTGAGATCTTTTATTATTATCTCGAAGGCTCTTATTTATAGTACAAGAAGTATATGACGAAGTTATTGTTAATATATTGATTTGACCCTACTTGGGCATTAGATTTTTCAGTACAAACATACCTGATACAATAGGATGGTATCAGCTAAAGCTTTGACAAGATATCTCCCTTGCACAAATAACTGGCTTTTTTTTCAAAATATTGTATTTATTTTTTTGAATTATCAAAATATGGTAGATTTTTTAAGGTTTGCTATTTCAAGGAAGGACGCCATATCAGATGGCCCTCTCCCTGGCCTAGGGGTGAGCACTATTCGGTTTTAACCGAAAAACCGAATCGAACCAAACCGAAATAAGAATTTGGTTCGGTTAATTTGGTATTCGGTTCGGTTTTGATTTTAAATATTTAATATTTTGGTTTTCGGTTTCGGTTTTTAAGATAAAAAAAACCGAAAAACCGAAAAACCGAACCGAATTTAAATATATATATATAATTATATATGTATAATACTATTACTAAATATATAAATAAATTAAATAAATATTATATTACATATATAAAATTACATTACATATAAATAAAAAAACCCTAACCCTCAAATCAGTAAGTTATCATTTCCAAATTCCCTCCCTCACCCTCACCCTCACGGCGTCTCACTTACAGAAATTCCCTCCCTTACCCTCACGCCGCTCACCCCATTCCCATCCGTCGCTGTCCGCCTAAGCTCACGGCGGGCGGCCACCAAGTCACCACTTCCCCTCTCCCTATTTTCGCACACACAATTTTGATTAGTGATATTTCGGTTAATATGGTTTTGAACCGAAACCGAACCGAAAATTTCAGTTTCGGTTTTTTCGGTTTTTAATGTATATGGTTCGGTTTTTGGTTTCTAATAATAATAAATTCGGTTAGGTCGGTTTTGGTGATTTGGTTCGGTTCGGTAACCGAACCGAGCCATGCTCACCCCTACCCTGGCCCACCAAAAGGGCGCCAACTCCAACGGCGCCCATAAAAAAGCTACCCCACCCAGCTAACACCCACCCCCACCCTGCTAACATTAATTATTAAATAGGGTAAAAATTGTGTGGTTTAGCAAAATGAAAGCAATTGGTACCAGAGTATCGAACTCGTACGTGAGTACATGGATCAGTGGAGAGCAATTAAATAAATAAAGAGAATTTTAATTTTTTGCTTATTATCTGCTTCAACTTCCATGACAGATTGTGCCCTCTTCTTTGTAGCTGCAAAATTAATGATGAAGATTGAAAATTGCAGCAATCTCCATATTCTCGAGAAAAAAGAAAGGTTGTGTAAATAATATTTAAATTATTTTAATTTTCCTAAAATCCTAATATATAAGATAAATTTGTTTGGATCACTAAAATTTATTAATAATTATATTTAATATAATAATAATAATAATAATAATAATAATATTGTCCAATATATGTTTTGAATAATATTAATTAAATAGGAAAATTAAAATAATTTAAATATTATTTACACAACCTTTCTTCTTTCTCGAGAATATGGAGACTGCTGCAATTTTCAATTTTCATCATTAATTTTGCAGCTACACAGAAGAGGGCACAATCTGCCATGGAAGTTGAAGCAGATAACAAGTAAAAAATCAAAATTTTCTATGGGCTCATTTGGTTCGTAAGATAAAAATATCTATCCGCAAAAAATATGCATGTTTTTGGCGGATAGATATTTTTATTTTACGAACCAAATGAGCCCTATATTTATTTAATTGCTCTCCACTGATTCATGTGCTCATGTACGAGTTCGATACTTATTTAATAATTAATGTTAGTAGGGTGGGGTGGGTGTTAGTAGGGTGGGGTCACTTTTTGTTGGGCGCCGTTGGAGTTGGCGCCCTTTTGGTGGGCCAGGGAGAGGGCGCCATCTGAGATGACGCCCTTCCTTAGAATAGCAAACCCCAAAAAATCTACCATATTTTGATAATTCAAAAAAATAAATACAATATTTTGAGAAAAAAGCCCAAATAACTCCCTCTATTCATCAAATTATTTTTCATTTTTATTTATACATAAAACTTTTTTTTATTTGGAAGCAACCTATACTTACAATAAAATTTTGGGCTCCACAATACTCTTTTTTTTTCTTACTTTATCTATTATTTTAATATAATATTATTTTTTATTAAATCTCGTATCCACATTGAAATGAGAAAAAAATTCATGAACAGGAGCATGATTCTCTAAATTGTAACTCTAAATTCTTGTGTTATAGATTTAGAAAGTGAAATAGATGTTAGAAACATTAAAAATGAAACAAAGGAATCAAACTTTTGTAATATGATTTCCTCTGATTTTATCACCAATATAAAATTAATTTAGTGTGCATAAATATAAAGTATGTAACATGTTTATAGCAACGAAATAATCTCGATCGGCAGGATTACACACAAGTGTTACAAAATAGAAAATGTAGAGTGTACTTTCCTTGTGCTTTCCCTCTGCCTCATCCCTCTACGCGGAAACTTTTAACAAAACAAGAAATTATTTCTGTTTTAATTTGAACTGTATAAATGGATGCAAAACCATAATACTTTATTTATTGGGCCGTCTACATTTGTTCATATTGTGGTTTGCTTACGTCAGAGTGACGAGGTAAAAAATGAGATATATTTATAATTAATTAATTAGTTTCTTTTGGGGCTTTTCTTTTTTTATTCCACATGACAAGTTGCGATAACTTGCTCCACAAGTTTTGATTTCCTAAATTCAGTTATGAATTTTCTATCTCGGATTTGTTTCCGATCGAATTCGATTTACGTTGAGCGGTCTTCAGACGTGGGCTGTAATATTCATGTGATACTTGTCTAAGCTAATTCATCTGTTCAAACATAATTTATTTGTAAATTTTAATAAAAATCTATTAAATTGTATACAATGTTAGTTGTCAGTAGTTAGAAGTTAGTTTACCAAATCTCCTAATTAATACTCCAAAAATTATTTTCAAGCCACTTTATATCTCTCTTAATTCGTTTCTAAAGGGAATCGAACTTGAATCATTCACTCAAGTGAAGAGTCCAGTAATCAAGTGAGTTAACCCACCTGGTTTATGTACACAATTTTTTTTTTTGAATTTGGGATCCGCTCGCCTTTTCATCCCGGCGAATTTTACCCTTCCAAGATGCAGCGAATTTGGGACGGGTCTATCTTATACCATGAACCATCCGAGATCTAGCGAATTTTAATTTGATGGGGTTCAAACCCACAAAATGTTTGAGCGGAGTTTTACACATCTCAAATGGCTAAAGATTTCATATTTAGACCAACTTTATTGTCATCCCTACAAATTATCTAGTCGATACAATACTATCTTAAATTAAGACTATCTATCGTCGTGTTATTTTCATTTGGTTCGTAAGATAAAAATATCTATCCGCAAAAAACATGCATATTTTTTGCTGATAGATATTTTTATCTTACGAACCAAATGAGCTCTCAGTGGATTACATGAGAAAAATTAAATTAAGTTATAAATTTATAATCATGGAAAAGTTAAAAGGAGTGGCGCACGTTTTAGTCGAATGCAACAATAAATTACTTTTTGAAACTCCCATTTAATTAGTCAAATTAAATTATATATGTCCACAGTTCATTCATCGGGAAACAATTAAATTAACTGCCGGTCTCTCATTTTCAGCTTTAATAAAGAATCTAAGATGAACGAATATTATAATTATATAAACCCTCTCTTAAGAAAATTAAATTAACAAATAAAATATTACTGTTTCACATTTGAATTGCATATATAGTTAATTAATCAGAACATCCGCACAAATAGTCAATCGAGTCTGAGGCTGACAGGGTTGCCCTTGACATATATAGGATATCCAAATTCAATGCTCTCCTCATCTCAAGAAAACATGAAATTCGTAATTTTATTTTATTTTTCACAATTTATTCATTACTTAATTATTTTATATGCAATATTCATAAATAATTTTTTTTTTATCAGTAAAAGATAAATTCATTCAAATAATGGGTAACCCATTACAAAAGTACAAATTAGTATCCTAACACCATCCTAGCATCATAAATAACATATAATATTTTATATTTTAAATATACCTGTTAAAGATAAATGTCCCTACTTTTAGGGACAAAGATAATATTATATAGAATTATACATTTTATAATTAGCGTTTGTTTGGAAATGTTATAAAACAGTTTCTTTTAAAAATATTTTTTTTCAAAAATTGTGAGAGATAACTTTAAAAAAACATGCTTCTAGAAGCCATTTTTAGTATTTTAAAACAGGCACTTAAAATAAGTGTATGTTTTAGATTCATATTGGCACAGTGGGAAGTGTTTTTTTTTTTAACTGGTGTGACTCAGCTTTTGAATTTCATAAGCACTTCTCACTATAGACTAGATATCTAAAACACGCCCTAAGAGTCATTAAACTCTAACCTGTAGTGATCATATATATTTTTTTAAATTATTAAGCTCAAATCCACATTAAAATTTGGAGTTTTCTAACATAAAAATTAACATCTGATTTGGTATACTAAAAATAATACGAACAAATTCAATTTTTTTCCCAAGAGTGACGAAATATTAAGAGTGTAAAATTTTATATCCTAAGGGATGAAATAATACAGTTTTATGAATTCGAAACATAATTTTGCTGCTTTTCACATATATTAAATAGAAAATTTAAATCCCAAATCCGTCCCTGCTGAATAAATGATCAAGCTTATATCAAATGATTATAAAATAAGTATCAATTCATTTCAATTTCTTCCTATTTAATTTAATCATTTCAAGAAAATTAACCTTTTTCTTTTATCAGTAAAACAAATTTTATAACAATAATGTGGTACAAGCAGCATTATCCAACGAAATATATATAAGAATCGCATTTCAACTTCCTAATTTGAGACTAATTAACCAATTAATATTTCACAAACAATCAACTACATAACTTTACTCCAATTCGTCAACAAACTCCATAATTTCTGACACAAAGTATACGTATGGGCTGCGAGATTTGGTATGGCTCGCAAAACATTTGAGGCAACATTTGATTGATCGAGGCATTTTGGAAGTTTATCTAAATTTTGTACCTTTTGTTGCATTCAAATGTGTCTATTAGACTTTTCATGATAGCCGCAGAAAATGCACCTTAAATTGTAATAACATGAACTATAGAATTTTATTTTATTTAAAAGTTTAAATTTATAGAAAAATATAAAATTAATTCTTAATTTTAGTTTCTATAATATCCCTCTCATTTATTTACAAAATTTTTAATTTAGAGATTAATAAATGGACAATTTTAATACAGGAAGAGTTGCTTTAGTGGGAATAAACTCAAGATATCGTCAAAAGATTCGAACTTATAGAAATATATGAAATTATGAGCGTGTTTTCAAACTCAAGTAAAAGTGTTCACTTTTAGTTGAAGTTGATAAGATATAACTTTTTTTTAAAAGGTGATATTGTACACTTTAAAAAGAGTTTGAAATATGTCCTACTTCATTTTTTTTTTCAAGTACTCCTCCTCATCCATGGATTGTTTTCTAACTTTCTCCTTTTGGAAGTAGACTCTATGAGTAGCAATTTATATGAGTAGAATTTCTTTAAGTGAGAATCGAACCAAAATCTTTGGACTTGTGAATGATCTTTATCTTTGATATCATGAAAGAATTGGTCTTATTTAAAAGTTTAAATTTACAAAAAAGAAGTACAAAATTAATTCATTTTTAATCCGTTTCACTACAAAAAACATGCGTTTTAACGATCGAAAATTAGTCACCGCCTATGAATCGATCGCTAATTATAATATTAGCGATCAATTAGCTACTACTTTTGACTATTGGTAGTTTTCTAACAGAAAGTCTATTATTAATTTTTATAACAAATTTTTTAATAATGGAAAATGATCTAAATGTATAGAGATACACTTTTTTTATAAAAAGTGATAATATTTTTATTAAAACTAAATATTATTTTTTATTAAAATGTTATTTTCTTATTAAAATTTTTACTATTTTTTAAAATAATAATCTTTTATTAATAGATAAGGAATTTTATGAATTGGTATTATAATTTTTTTCTCATTTTGCATTTTGATAATGAGAAAGAAATAAATAAACTTTTCAAAATTTTGTTCACTTTATAACTCTCCGCGTCCTTGAGAATGACACAGAATTTTAAAAAACTTATTAAATATGTAATGGATGTTGTTGAGACGAAGAACATACAAAAAGCACCGAGAAAGACAAAAGTAGAGACCGAGGTGAGATGTTTGTCAAATAAGAAAATAAATTATTTACGTTGAATCACTCGTTTTGATGCAATAAATAACTTGAAGAGAGACAAAAAAGAATAATATTTAACCAGCCCACCTGACCACCGGACTTCTTACTTGAGTGAGTGACCCGAGTTCGATTCCCTCTGGGAACGAATTGGGAGATGGGAGATATAAGGTTAGACTTGGAGATATGGGGTGTAAGGAGACTTGGTAAACTAACTTAACTACTAACAACTAACATTTACAGATAAAAAAAAAGAATAATATTTATAAATTATCAATGTCTTATATTACATATTTTTAAACAATTATAATTTTTTTTATTAAAAGAGTTATAATTATTTATAATTAATGAATAGTTAGATTATTCAACTTTAATTATTCTATAAAAATAATTTGTTTTTTTTTAATTACATAATGCACAAAATACTTATTTTAAAAATTAACCTAAAAATTAAAAAAAGCAGAGAAATTAGTTAGCTCCTCAAAATTAAAGTCGAGTAAAGGACAATCGATCAGTTTAATATTTTATTGGTGAACATAAAGATAAAGAGTTGCGATGTGTGTGGGGTCCAATTCGAATACGCGAATTCTGACAAGCGCCACGTGCGGTCCATCCACGTAGCACACATGCATGACTGCGCGTGGGACCCGCTCTAATTGCTTCGTTCACACTGCGTCCGCGTCTTCCTATACACTTCTTTCTTCACGCTGCAATTGATATCACCTTTTTCTGTGATAATCCAAAATTCATTCATTCTCCTCACCTTTATCTACCATGTATTTTACTGATCTAATCATTAATGATTTTGATTTGACTGATTACTCTATAAAATTTTGAATTTATAAAAATATTACTCCCTCCTAGCTTCTATAAACTTATTGTTTCTTTTTATTTTGTATAAAAAATATACTCCCCCCATCCCATAATTATTTTAACACTTTTCTTTTTCGTCCGTTCCACAATTGTTTTCACACCCTATAAATGGAAACTATTACTTTAACTTTATCCTCACAATTCAACTAATCTCATTATTTTAATAATATAACTTTACACAACAGTCTACTTTTCTTAAAAATTGTGTCATCCCAAAGGTGAAAACACCTCTGGGACGGAGGGAAATTATTTATTATTATATGGTGGACTATATATTGACTTTTGTATAAAATAATAAAAAATTAGAAAAAATAATGTAAAGTTGTGAAAAATTAATGGGAAGTTGTGAAAAGTGGTATTTGTTTATTAATATATGAAATAATGTTGTTGCTTTTTATGGAATGAGAAACTTATAGTGGGATATCTAAAAAAGAAAAATGAGAAACTTATAATACGACGGAGGGAGTATAAAATTGATTTATTTATATAATCTTTTAATATTAATTGTATTATATTTTGAATTTATACACATCCTCTTGAGGAGTGAGAAGACCCAACAAATATATAATTTAGTGAGGGTGGAATTACGATCATCGGGATTTTGATCCCAAGATGTGTGGGCGGGCGTGAAATTTTTTACCATGATACCATAAAAGAATTTTACGTCATCTAAAAAATCGAACTTGTAAAAAGTGTGAAATTAATTCAGTTGTGTTATAATTATCTGATATATTTTGATTGGGTTAGTAATAATCTAGGTTTTATGCAAACCCTTTACTATATATATGATTAATGAGATTAGTAGACATTAAGTCTAAAAACTCTAATTTTCTCTTTAGATTTTAACTGTGGGATTTTCCTAGCAAACTTCAGTAGATATACCATGCTGACAAACAATAATAAATTTGTAAACGATAATTACGTGAATATCAAAGTAGAGGGATTCGACTATGAAGCACTATAAGGATATTTGTTTATTTATCCTTGTCAAAATTGTGTTTTCATTCATGAACATAATTCCGTGTTGATGAATTTAATAATTTTTCGCTACTATAAATACATTGTTTGTCTCTTAAACCCAACAATAATATATATCATTCCAAACAACTTGCACATGGTATACTTTATGGTGTAAGTTTATATGTAGTATGGTGTTAGTTCATATATATTGTAATATTAGTCCGTTTACTGTAATATGCATGATACCTGCCGTTGCAATGTAACCTATACAAAAATATATATGTTAATTCATATATATTGTGATATTAATTTATATATAATATTTTATTATCTATTTGTATAACAATCAAATCTCAAAGTTGGTTCACCATAATATTTATAGTGTATATCATTCTCCATTCAAATAATACTTTGCCATAACAAAATGCTATTTGATCTGATCTTTTGAATCCATATGCTATTTGATGGGTCTTAGTAAATCTTTTGAGACAAAATTTTTAGGTTAATTAAACTCTACAAAGTGTTATTTAGTTTGTCGTAATTATGATATAATTCCAAAGAAAAGGCTACGCTGTTCAGACTGCGATTTTGGTTGGTTAGTGGTGGCAACGAATTTTTTTTAGGCCCAGGTTATATGCACGCATATTTGTTCTGAGTGCACACACTAATTGAGTACACCCATCCAAACTTGAGTACACCATCGTAAAATTTCCACAAATTACCCTCATTCTCTACATTAAAATCGTGCACCCACAGTTTCTTGGAGAAAAAAAAGAAAAGAAAAATCAACCAAAAGATGTTGTTGCCGACACCACCGTCCGCTGTTATCTTCTCCGGTGGCCATGACTGAAATTTGTTGACAAGATAGGTGGTTGTGGTCATGGCTTGGAATTTGGGGTGCTTCGAACTCCGGCAACATTAATTTTTCGAATGGTGACTTCAAGATGTGGAATTGACTTTGAATGAAAAAATTGACTTTGGTTCTTCTTCAATTTTCCGGCCATGATGTACAAGTGAATATTGTTGGGAGATTGATAAAGATGGTAATTCTGGAATTGGTGATGGAGTTTCCATGGTGGAAATGCTTCTCTGTTGTTGTTTTTTTTTTTAAGAGTTGTTTCATTATTGTTAATGGAGGAGAATTTATGTTTCTCTTTTTTTCATATACTTGGTCAAATTTTTTATTTTTTGAATTGGTCAAAGTTTGAGGAGTGAGCCATAACAATTGTATATTCGTATGTTTCTTCTTTATGTTAATTCATTAAATAATGAGGGATATACTTGTAATTTATTATATTATTATAATTATTATTATATCAATGTGTGTGTTCTTCAAACTAATGAAGGTGCCAATAACCTGTTTTTTTTTTCTTTCTTTTTTTAATTTTTTAAAGTTTGGGCTTGAAATTATAAATATTGGGCCTAATACTGAATCAGATCCAAAACCATCTTAATTGGGCGGCCTAGATATAGAGCCAGAATATTTTTGTTAATTAGATCTGCCCAAAAAGCCCATTAGAATATTGTGTACCTTAAATTCAGAGTAAATAAAATTAGAATCATAAAATGACTCCAAAAAATACAATATGTGTTCCACCATCAACTTTGCTAAATAAATTTCTAAAAAAAC
This sequence comes from Prunella vulgaris, assembly GCA_026898435.1. Classification (NCBI taxonomy): domain Eukaryota; kingdom Viridiplantae; phylum Streptophyta; class Magnoliopsida; order Lamiales; family Lamiaceae; genus Prunella; species Prunella vulgaris. The sequence continues at coordinate 338,447 of JAPKLY010000382.1, read as the reverse complement.
TCGAAAATTTGATTAATTCAATTGCCACCAAGTGTAAATTTGTGATATTTTTATAATACAGGTTATTAGAAGTTGTATTACTAATATGTGCATATGCAATAACAGTGATTAAAAGTAGTTTAAACCAAAAAATGCCCTTTAAAGCCCATCCTTTTTTTGTTTTTTTGAATTTTTATTATACTCCACATAAAGCCAGAATAAATTCAGATTTGTTTTCTTTTTATTACCAAAAGTAATGTTTAGTTTATTCTAAGAGTGCATGTATAGTATCAAATTGTCCACCATGCATAAACTATTTTATGGTCCCTTCCTCCCAAAAACCACTTTCACACTTGTCTTATTTGAAAGTCTCAACTCTACTTTCATGCACCTATAAAGGAAATTTTCTACACTCACAAAAATTAGTAAATTTTTTTTTAATATTTTATTATATAACTTTTATACTCACATACTTAATTTTCCTTAATTCATGTGCCAAAAACAACTATGAAAGTAGTTTTGGGACGGAAAGAGTAATATCTTTTAGTACCTTAATGATAACACACATTCATACATACCCTTTAACTCATACTCTCTCTGTCCCGCAGGAATTTGCACACTTTTATTATTACGTCCCACACAAATTTGCACACTACTAAAAAAGGAAACATTGATTTACGTGCACACTCACAAACTTTTACACATATTTATCCATATACCACTATTTTATATATAAAACTATTTTTCTTAAAAAATGTGCCGTCCCGTAGGGTGCAAATTCCTACGGGACGGAGGAAGTATTATTTTATGAAAACAACTTGCAACTTCTAGAACTAATATCTTTTATTGGAAACAACTAATATCTTTCAATAAAACAACATAATTCCTTCAAAATGGTTCATATATGAAATTTTCACTCTTTACTTTGTCCTCTACAAAACATGAAAATCAAGTTTAAAATGAACAAACTAGCTTAATGTAAATTAAACATGGCCATAAGTATTTAAAACTCTTAACACATTTCTCCGATGTGGGGACTCCTGTATCTTCCTACCCAACATTTATAGCATTGCCAACTAATGTTATCAGTTTCAAACAACAGAGCATAATAACTGAGTCAAAGAATTATGGTCCCATTGCAATAATCACTAGTAATGAATCTGAAATCAATAAGTACAAAGAGTGAGCATTAATATTTCATCTTCTTTATCAACACATATATAGAAGAGTACTGAGTGATTAATTCTGTACCATAAGACATAAAGTGCTTTCACCAGTTATATATATATATATTCATCCTTTTGATGAACAGAGTACACTATCCTATAAAAGTAGGTTCACATTCTGCCATGTCATTTGGAAACATGTGTTATTTTGGGCATGCATGTGTATGTTAAGATTTAAGATTTTAATATATAAAATTATAAATAGATGTAAGTCTTAACATTTTTTTTCTTTCTAAATCTTATTAGAGATTTTGATTCGTATATTTTTTTACTTGCATCATGCATGCTTACGAGTGTGTGTTGGACTCGTGTGAGATTTTCCTATGCTTCCATTATATTGGCTCCAAGATTATGAGTATAAAATGATGTTCGTAGGTACTAAGTCTCCAAACACTTCAAAAATTATCTCAAAATCATTTTATATCTCCCTTAATTCGTTTTCAGAGATAATCGAATTCGAGTCACTCATTCAAGTAAGAAGTTTAGTGGTCATGTGAGTTGACCCACCTGGTTGCTAATAATAAATTATTATTGATAAAAAGAATGATGGAATGCGATTGAAAATAAGGAGAATATGTAGTTAATAAAATTGAGTAAATATTTAACTTATTATAAATTCTACTGACATTTATAAGTATTTCTATGCTATTAATTAAAAAAATTATGAACCAAACATCTAGATCTTGCCCTTGGACTTATCTTATATGTACAAAAGAGCTCAATCAATCATTTTGAAATTCTTTATATATATCGACGTCTAATGAGTGTTTTGCTAATCATCAAAACACAATGAACATTAGCACACCAATGAAAATTCAATTATTTCATATTTTATATTTTGGTTGCACTTGATAAAGCAATAGAAATCTTAACAAAATTGAATCCACACAAAATTGAATTGCTGGGAATATAAATTTAAGAAACAACACAAAAATTTGTATGCACTTGAGTGCATATGATCATACATGCACTTATATTTTAAGTTTAATTTTAATTTTTTAAATTTTATAGTTACACGTTGCACTATGTGTTTTTTATAATTAAAATATTAGTGATTTGCTTTTCGAGTATTTATAAATTATTTTTCGGGCATCGTTAATTGTTCTTCAGGTATTAACAAATTGTTCTTCATGTATTACTTACATTTGAGAGATTTTCATATTTTGATTAGTTTTTTATTTAAAATAATTATTGTTGATTTTTAATATCACCATATCAAAGACATATATATCTATTTTAAAGGTTAAATGTAAGCATATGAATTAAAATAAAAAGAGTAATGTATTTATTTTGAATATTTTCATAAAAAACTTATGAAGAATACCCTTTTTAAGTTAATTTATAGTCTTTTGATATTGCATCTTGAATAATTATTTTAAAGCATTATAAATTCGATTAGAAG
>JAPKLY010000382.1:289653-315840 GCA_026898435.1 Prunella vulgaris | reverse complement strand
GCAACCTTTCCCATATTGTCCTCCACGAGTGTAATTTAACCTTAGAAGGTATTCATTTGTTCCATAATATTTTGAATTCCTCTCGCTCCTCTTATGCTGTCATATGCCTCATACGATAAAGCCAATCGTACGCCTTCTTCATCTTGTAGAGTCTGTTCGCCTCCAATGTCCACCTCCATCTGTCTTCTTCATTCTTACGTAACAAGTACCTGTTACCATCAATAAACATCTCATTAAGCATATCCCTTTCTCTCTCAAATAACTTCCTTCTCCAGTCCCATTTCCAGTGCCACACATCTTTTCTCCATTGTCCCATCTCCCATACTCTAGCAATTTTATCCCTTGCTAGCTAATATAATCTAGGAAATCGCTCCCTAAGGGGAGTTTCCCCAGCTCATTCGTCTAGCCAGAACCAAGTACTCCTCCCTTCCCCTACTACCTTTTTTTTAATGTTCCTAAAAAACCAATTATCACCCCTACTCCCACTGTCTTAAGTATCTCACCCCCTTGGTAAAGACTCTCTCCTATATACCAAATGGCCTAAACCCTTTTTCTAAGATAAACCCCACCTTGATTCTATCACTCTAGCCCACAATCTCTCTTTTTCATTATAAAACCTCCACACCCATTTACCTAAAAGAGCTTTATTGAAGCATTCAATGTCCCTAACCCCCAGTCCCCCGAATCTTTTATCATGGCAAATAATAGTCCATTTCACTCAAGATATTTTATTATCACTCTCATTCTTCCCACCACAGAAAAAGTTTCTTTGTAGTTTGATGATCTCACACAACACATTTTTAGGGATCCGAAAAGTGAATAATAGGTAAACAGGTATCGCAGAGAGTACAACATTGACTAAGGTAAGTCTTCCTTCAATAGATAATTTCAACCCTTTCCATTTTCTCAGCCGATTTTTTATTTTTTGAATTACATACCTCCAGTCCAGCGCCTTTCGGTGTGCACATCCGACTTTCACTCCCAAATATGAAAATGGCAAAGAAGCCGTGGAACATCCAAATTCTTCTGCCAAATCACTCAGCTTCCTATTTTTCTCTTGCTGGTTTTAATTTGATGTTGTTTTCTGCAGGTTGTTCAATTTTTAAGGGTTCTTGAATCAAGATGGGGTTTGTGAAAATTAACTGGTTTTTTTTTCAAATTTTCTTGCGGCAATTTCTTCACTAATCTTAAGTGGTAAATGACTCCAAAGGAGACAACATGTGTCTGACCTCTGATGGCCATAAATATACTATTTAAAATTGTAGAAAAATTATTTTGCAGAAGAATTAAATGGAAATCACTATCTTGATGCGTTGGAAATTTGGATTATTAATGTTTACTGTTTAGTCTAGCTATTACATTTTTATTTTACTATTTAAATACTAGTATCATTTAAATATTTTTATTTTGCAAAGTAAATTACTCATAATTTTAATTTAAAAAAAGTACTTATAAAATTTGCAAACACCACATATGACTTAACCTCCTTAAAAACAATAAATAAATTTGAAGAAGAATTCTTTTTTTTTTTCTTTTTGACAAAATTTGAAGAAGAATTCAATGCAAATGCCTACATAAGCCTCCAATCTCCGATTCCAATTTCTCAATCGACAAACTAAATTTAAAATATTTAAACAAACACACGACATATATTCGTTGTATTTTTTAATCCCCAAAACTTTAAAAAATAAAAAATAAAAAATCTATTCTCTCTCTACAAAAGCATCTGAGCCGTTAGGCTCGTTACCGTACCACCCACCTTTTATTACCCCCTCTCTCTCTCTCTCACACACACACAGACACACACTAAAATTTTTGTTCACAGTGTGAAAAATCACAACCTGGCGCTGGCTCTAATATTATGGATTTAAATTCTCACACATTGCAATAATGTGATAGACTGGATTCTGCTGCACTCAGGTTAGGGTTCTGGCTTGATTGGTGAAAAAATCTGAAGTGAAGTCCTGATTTTGAATGGGGAACTGCTGCAGATCTCCGGCGGCTGTTGCCAGAGAAGATGTGAAGTCCTGCAATTTCTCCGGTCATGATTTAGGACGGAAAGATAAAACATCCGGCAACGTCAAGAAAGCAATCACCGTTTTGACGGACGTTAAGAAGGAAAACATTGAGGAGAAGTATTTAGTCGATCGCGAGCTCGGGAGAGGGGAATTTGGGGTTACTTACTTGTGCATTGAGCGGGAAACGAAGGAGATGTTGGCTTGCAAGTCGATATCTAAGCGGAAACTGAGAACAGCTGTGGATGTGGAGGATGTGAAGAGGGAAGTGGCAATAATGAAGCATTTGCCGCAAAATTCGAGCATTGTGAGCTTGAAGGAGGCGCGTGAGGATGAGAATGCCGTTCATTTGGTAATGGAATTGTGCGAGGGCGGGGAGCTGTTTGATAGGATAGTGGCGCGTGGGCATTACACGGAGCGGGCGGCCGCTGCAGTGACGAAGACTATTATGGAGGTCGTGCAGCTGTGTCACAAACATGGGGTTATCCACAGGGACTTGAAGCCTGAGAACTTTTTGTTTGCAAATAATAAGGAAAATTCACCCCTAAAAGCAATTGATTTTGGATTGTCTATCTTCTTCAAGCCAGGTTAGTGAAATAATCATATTCGTTTCTTTATTGTATTTGATGAGTTGAGGATTTGGATATCAAGAACCATTGGAGTGTTGTTGAATTGCTTGTTTAAATCGTTGAATGTTTGAGAATTGATGCATTGGTATTTATGCAAATATTAACATTTCTTATCCAACTGTTGGGCCCCAAAAAGATTTTAACCTCCTCATTGATACAATATTATCAGCTTTAGGCTGAGTAAGTACGGATTTGTTCCTGAGCTTCCTCTAAAGGCCTCAATCCAGTGGATATACTTTTCCATCTTCGTAAACCAATTATCCTCCCATGTTAATTAGATGTGGGACATTGTTTGACACCCAACACCAAAAGAGCAAGGAAAATGAGGAGAGATTGGGGAGTATAAATTGGGGAAGTTTGTGAGTTGAGATGGAAGGTGTTTAGGAGTGAAGATCATTTGGTGTTTTTCTGTTTCATATGTGGTAAAACGAATAGCTTTTGTTCCTGTATTAACGATCGAGAGGTTTTATATCACCTTATATTTCATGTCTATAAGAAATTTCATCTGTAATAATATTATGAATTGTGGGCGGGGCTCTTACCATATATGCTTGTCTGTCATCTTTGAGAATATGAGCTATTGCAATCATTTTGGTCAAGTTTAGCATCTCACCATCTATATATACACCAAAATGCACACCCTTGTGGGTGTCATGAAAGTATGAAAAGTATATGCTCCAGTGGAGTATCAAGTATACTCCACTAGCTGTCTATAGACACCCTCATTTGTAACGTTAGCGGGAGAAGTTCTTTAGTTTCTCTGTACACCATTTCTATTTTATGGACTATATTACAGGAGGATTTTCTCTGTTATTTTCTATTTACTTACCATGCTAGCCTGTTCTGTAGGAGTCGAAGTGGATAGTTGCGTACTTTTTACATTTGTGTGTAATGTCTAAAGGTGTTTTTTCCCATGAAATATGTTAATTATAGACTAAGCAAGTCATGTTTGACAGACTGCTACTATTGTTGAATTTTGTATGTGGCTTTATATATGTGAGCAAAGGTGCTCTTGAATCACATTACGATGTCCATATGTTTGGAGACTATGTTATAAATGTTTGACTCTATTGTGGCATTAAATCTTGGATCCTAGGTGAGAAGTTCTCTGAAATAGTGGGAAGCCCTTACTACATGGCTCCGGAGGTGCTCAGACGAAATTATGGGCCCGAAATAGACATTTGGAGTGCAGGGGTGATTCTTTATATCTTGTTGTGTGGAGTTCCTCCATTCTGGGCAGGTAACTCAAATTCCTTCGTTACTCTCGCTCTCTATCTCAACTTCGACACACATTTGTTATATTATATTATATCCACACGCATCTCAACAACTATTTTGTCTACCTGCTAGTTGTAAGCAGTATTACACAAGCTTGCTTTCTGTTTCAAGGGAAATTCCATGTGTTGGCATTCAATAACAAATTCTGATATTCCCTTCATCCCATTGTGGATTTTTTTTTTTGGTTGGGGGGGGGGGGGGGTTGGTTTAGTGTTCTTTCTTTTAATTAGTAGTAGTATTTTAAAATTTTTTTTTTTTTTTTGGTGGCTTGTACCTATAAAAACACAATATCCAGAATGACATGATGCTGAAGCTAGCTTTTTACACAGAATCTGAGCAAGGTGTTGCCCAAGCCATCATACGCGGGAAAATAGACTTTGAACGGGAACCATGGCCAAGTATATCAGAGAGTGCCAAGAGCCTTGTACGCCAGATGCTTGAGCCAGATGCTAAGCTTCGACTGACAGCAAAACAAGTTCTTGGTATGTTAGCTAATATCCACTTGGTTATTCTTTCTGATCAACTCTTGATGTCCGCTTAATTACCATATCTACCATGGATTTTGTGTTGAGTCAGTCACTTTGATCTCCTCTTCTAACTTATGCTCTTTTGCAGATACTGTTAAGTTTTCTGGTGTTAAGCTGTCATGCCTGCTTAGTTACCTATGATTTACCTAGATCTTGACACTTGGATTATTGATCACATGCCCATGAAATTTGCATTGTTTTAATTTCCCGTTCAAAGTTGTGTATTTGCATGGGTAATAAACTAGTCGGGATAAGGAATGTGGATGTTTATTGTTATTGGATAAGGAAGTGTGGTGTTTTATTGTTATTGTTTACCTTTAGAATAAAATCATCATGTTAGTATTTCCATAGTTACAATTTCTAACTTGAAAAATGTACACATTGTTTTTGCACTTGAGGTAGCATCTTATGAGCCAAGACCAAGATGATCATATGCATGTATACAAAAGTGGTATTCCATTATTCTGACTTGGCTTGCCATTTCATTTTTAGTATTTTCGTTCAATGTGAAGTGATTTTAGTATTTTTATTTTTAACTGTAAATACTCCTTTGGAAAACATTTAAAACTTTAACTCATTCAATTACTTGCGCATGGTCTTGGAATATGTTTTCTAAGGCATGGCCATACATTCTGTTAGGAAAAAATTTGAGGATCATGGACTGGTTTTTAGCAGAGCAGTTGATGTATAATTTGATGAGGTTGGGGGTGAATGTGCAATGCATATTATAATTTAAATATTTTGCCAAATTACATATTTATGTTCACAGAACATTCTTGGCTTCAAAATGCAAAGAAGGCTCCAAATGTTCCTCTCGGAGATGTTGTTAAGTCAAGACTGAAGCAGTTCTCACTCATGAACAGATTCAAGCGCAAGGCTCTCAGGGTTGGTTGATGATTACAACTTCTTCAATCTTTTCTTTGTGTCATTTTCGCTGACAAAGATCGTACCTCTTGCTTCCTTAATTAGGTCATTGCTGATTTCTTATCTAATGAAGAAGTTGAAAGTATCAAAGAGCTCTTCACAAGGATAGATACTGATAATGATGGCATTGTTTCAACTGGAGAACTAAAGATGGGGTTGGAAAAGTTCAATTCACAACTAACTGAGTCTGAAGTACAGATGTTCATTGAAGCTGTAAGAGTCACTTGTTTGCCCTGTAGAAATGCACCCACCCTTCTCATTTTGCTGAGCCACTATTACTTCAGGCTTTATGATACTCATGGAGCATGTTGTCTGGCTGTATATTGTGTTACTTTTAAAAATGAAAATAATGCTGCGAATTATGACATTTTTGATATCATGTGTTTGGATTCATAATCAGACGCGGGCTTTTTCTTTTTCTTTTTCAATTTTAAATATATGCTGGAAATTGGGTAAATTTTGGTGGTTGGATGGGTAGTTGATTCAGTGTGAGCACATAAACTCCGGATGGTTATCAAGTCAAGGAAAAATGATGTTTTAAAAAATTTACAAATATGGTTTCTAACTGTTTTCAGAGTTTACAACATTCAGATTCAATTATACTTATTCTCATCCAATGCTAGACTTGGGAATTTGATGAAGATAATTCCTATTGCTTTCTTTGCTTCCCTGTGACCAACCCCTTTATGCCACTGTCTAGTTTGAGCACTCCCACATGCATCTTGATATTTATTATAGAGACAATGTAGTGCCTTATCTTTAAAGCTTTAACATGGTCTCTTCCTTGACCATCTAGTCAACAATATGAATCCATATCTTCTTATATGCATATACACACGTGTGTGAACAGTTCTTTGTCGGTTTTTTCATCATAATCATATCCGTTCTGATATTTAGTCATATCTTTCTCACAGGTGGATGCAAATGGTAAAGGAACGTTAGATTATGGAGAATATCTCGCTATTTCGCTCCATGTACAGAGGATGGCCAATGATGAACATCTTCACAAGGCTTTCTCCTATTTTGACAAAGACAAAAATGGTTATATTGAGCCCAGTGAGCTTCAAGACGCCTTGATGGAAGATGGCGCAGATTGCAGTAAGGATGTGGCAAATGACATTTTTCAGGAGGTTGACATGGATAAGGTAAAAATAAAATCTCCATTATCGATTTGATGTAGCATAGAATAGATTGTCACTGCATTTCACCATGAACGCAGGATGGACGTATCAGCTATGACGAATTTGTGGCCATGATGAAAACAGGAACAGATTGGAGAAAGGCTTCACGACATTATTCCAAGGGGAGATTCAATAGTCTGAGCATAAAGCTGATGAAAGATGGTTCTATTAACTTGGGTGAGTAAATATAGGCAATTTGACTGTTTCTCTCATCCGACCATGTCATCGCCATCACGTTTAACTTACCATCATTATCATTATTGTGGCCATCCTTGTACAAAATGGGTTCCAACTGGTTGGTGGCTGTGAGGATTATGAATGAGGCAAGTACATTTGATTAGCCTCTTCAAGATGGTGTTTGGTAAAGCAAAAAAGCCTTGTGGTCCACGTATGCTCCTATTCTCTCACCTCTTTCAACATCTCAATCTCTTTCCTTTTGACAGATGAAATGAGATGTCTGGTTCTGTAGTAAATATGTCGAGGAATAGCTCTTGAACATTCCACATTTGTGCAAATTGATTTACCTTGCCACTGTTCTCCAATTCGTTAGCATATGCATGTACTGAACAACATTTTTGTGGGCATAATGTTATTTATTTCATCGTGAGAAGACCATTTTGGTACTTTTAATGTGATTATATATATTTTTACAATTAAATATAATGCTGTAAACCTTTTCTTCTCTTCCTTTCAGTATTGTGACCAAAACTGTAAGATAGAAAAGCTACAATTTATTAACCTCTGCTTGTGGCTCTACCTACAATTTATTTTGGTACTTTTAATGTGATTATATATATTTTTACAATTAACTATAATGCTGAAAACTTTTTCTTCTCTTCCTTTCAGTATTATGACCCTGTAAGATAGAAAAGCTACAATTATTAACCTCTGCTTGTGGCTCTACCTAATACCAATAATTTGGCCATGCCATATGGACTGCCATAAAATTTATTTTTGTCATTTCCCTACATTAATTTTGCTCCCTACCTAATACCGATTTCCCTACATTAATTTTGCTCCCTGCTTTATGATGATTCTCTTTTGTTTCCTTTACCATTTCCATTGTTATATCTGAATCGTTGGGCTCTTAGCATATAATTGTAACTCTCGAAATTGAATTTTCCACCTTGATTCCACCAGTTGATTTGCTTTTCTATACCTGCACACCTCTGGTTGCTAGATTGACCTCCTTCTGTTTGTCCAGAAGTTATTGTGTGCTGTCAGCCTTTCATTTAGCTAGTAGTCTCTTGCATTCTAATTGACCCCACCTAGGGAGATAAAGTCTTGGTTTGCTCATTGTTTGTTGTCTCTTTTCATATGCTGACAAATGGATAAGCATTAGTGGGCAAACCAAGCCTTTATCTCACTAAGTGTGGTCAATTAAGACTATCTCACTATAAATTGTTCAGTTTGAATTCCGAGTTTACATCATTAAAATTCTAAGAGTGTTCTTTTTGGGTTTTAAGTAACTTTTAAAAAACTATTTTTGAAAACAAGTGGGTTTTAATGCCTAGGAGATTTTAAAATTTATGTTCCTTCTGGGTTTTTGAGTAAGATAGGTGTTAACTTTATGATATAAAAGAAAATAAAAGTAGAATAGATATTGAGCAAAGCAAAAATATAATAATATTTAATTGATATATTTTACAGGAGGTAAGGTTAGGATTTTAAAAATCTATATTTAAAACCCAAACAAGAATTAAAATCCAAATCTTGGTTTTTAAAACCCAAAATGAACATACCCTAAAATTTTCCTAACATCTTTAATCTTTTTGTTCTGGTTTGGCATATCACTCAGATTTGAATGTCTACCCTTGTTCATTCACATTTCGTGTTTGGGAATGTAATCTTGATAATTATGTACGCGAAGTATATAGGATAAATTTGCATATTTGGGGTGGAAGAAGGTGTCAGTCTGAATATAATCTTGGGCTTGGCTTTGTTACTGAACTTTGAACTGTCACACTTCTCTGATATTTGTCCTCTGATTATATCTGAAACAAGGTTGCCAATGGAAAACAATGTATATAGATGTTAATCCCTCCATTATTTCCTAATAGGACGAGTATCTTCTTTCCTCTTTGTTTTGTTCATTTGAAAAAGTGAAGGGGTGCTTGGTTTGAGACGTTTGGAGGTGGGAAATAGTAATTAAAGTCATTGTGTGTGTTTGAAATGACTCTACTATAACTATGATTCTAAAAAACTAAGAATCCCACATAGTTCAGTTATTTGAGAGACATGACTTTAATTTCATACTCTTTCCATTCTCATATTCTTTCCATTCTTTGTAATTTTACCAAGCGCCCCCTGAATGTTATGGGTTTAACTTCTGTTTGTTTGTCTTTCTTGATTCTGTTCATGTAGGCTGAGTCATCTCATTGCATTATTTTGGTTACTTTGGACGTGTGTGTATGTGGTGTGTATATATTTATCTCTTGAATATGATAAAGCCCACATACCAGGGCAAGGAATTGCCAGATATGTCTTCTTTTCTTTATCTTCTGCATTATTGCATTCTTTCCCCCTTTTTATGGTGCAGTATTCTGTTGGTTTTTTGGGCCCCCTTTTAGTTTCTGCTATCGTGTACGTCTAGATTGATGACATTTTTCAGTTATCCTGTTTGAAAGTAGCATAGCAGGATCATGTTTTCCTCTGATCATTGCACATATTTCAATGCTTTTTTCCCCTTGTGCTGAAGGATAGATGTGCCTCCTCTTGTGGTTGAGCCATTTTGTGTGTGTCTGTGTTTTCTGTGCTTTAAAACATGCCTGCAAATGAACAGGACTTGTAATCTGATATCAAATCATTTACTGAAATTCAGTCTTTTGTTCGGTGTTACATAAACCAAACCGAGCCTTTAATCCCAAATAACTGGTGTACGTTATATGAACCAATAATAAAATCGTGTTGGGTCGCATGAACTAATCAATTTGGTTGGTGTTTCATATTGTTAGCACATACCATCATGTATATCATCTCATTTCATCAGAAATTATGTGGGTAGTTTCATTTTGGATGATGAGTAAAGATGTTACATTAGTGATCATACTGAGTTGTGGTTCCCTTTTCAGATTTTTTTCTCTCTCTTTTTATATTTTAGAATAAAATGTAGATTCAACCTAGATATGGATAGATCATGAATGCTACAGCTGGTTGAATTGGTAATGGAGTTTGAAGGGACATGGATCAAAAAGTGGATGAATTTGCATCAAAACTCAGAATGTCCCAATTCATATAACCCGTTTTTGTCATCTTATGTCTCAAGGATAGAAACTCCAATCGTATGTGATTTTTTTTATATTATCTTATTTTCTGGGAACAGATCATGTCACAGTATTTTTATTATTTTTGTCATCTTATCTTACTCAAGGGTAGGATTTCAGGCTTGTTTGTAAATACTATTAGCAACTTATAATTATTTTTTTATTTGAAAAGTTGAGACTTACCAATTTTAAGGAAAAGTGATTCTACACTTTTCAAATGCATTTGAAAACATACACTTCATATAGTCTCAAACGTTTTAGGAACAGTTAGAGTTATAAAAAAAATAAGCAGCTCGAGATCAATTTGATTATATTATTAATAAGTCGAGTTTAAACTCGTAAAATACTCAATTTACTAATGAGTAATTAATTTGCGTTCGATTTTTTTGCAAGTCAATTTAATCCGATCTCTACTTCTTGTTCGTCAATGTTATCAAGTCAAACTTGGCTTGATTTGTTAATTCGAGTCAAGTTCGGCTCAACTTGGTAAGTGCTCGAGTCGAACTTAAATATTAAATACTTGACTTGATTCGAATAACAATTTAAAAAAAAATATATTGTTTTTTTATTCCTAGTGGTGCCTTTGTTTTTCTTATCATTTCAAAAGGAAAAAAAATGAGTAAAAGTATACAGTAAATACTAAACAAAGTATAATGGCCAACAGTAAATACGTATATATATATATTGGATTTTTTTCATATATAAATTAATTTATAATATATATTAATATCTTTTAGTAATGATAATTAATACCTTTCAACTCATACTTTTTATAAAAATCATTTGTACTCCAAAATTACGCGCGCCCTTTAGTAAAATAAACTGATATCTTTTAATAAAATAACTTATAGTACTTTTTAAAATAATTTATATATAAATTATTTTCATCCTATACCTTGCCAAAAAAACAATAAAAATCCATAAAGTATTATGCTAAGAATATTTTTGCTTTAGAGGATAAATTTTTTTATATTCTTTAAACATGCATGTTTAATAAGCATAGATATTTTAGGGATTATTATTTTTTCATCATCTAACTTTACCTTCTTTTAGTTTTGGTCCTATTAATTTTCAAATTTTGATTTTCGTCCTACAATTTTACCTCTATTTTATTTTGGTCATATTAACTTTCAAATTTTGATTTTCGTCTTGTAACATACATATTTTTTTAATTTTTGTTCTATAATTTTACCTCTTTTTGTACATGGATGGGGGACATTGCAAGATAAAAAAACAAAAAATACGTAAACTACATGACAAAAATTAAAATGTAAAAATTAATAGGACCAAAATAAAAAGGAGATAAACTTACAAAATGAAAATGAAAATTAAAAAATTAATAGGATTAAAATAAAAAAGAGATAAACTTACATAACGAAAATAATAAAATTTCCATAATTTTATTCTTTAAAGCAAACACACATAAATTATCAAAAAATTTAAAAATAAATTAATGCATATGGTTAAAAATAACTTTATAATTGGGAGAAATTTTCTTTTTATAGTGGTGCATATTTGATAGTTACGGATACATAATTCGATTAATTATCTTAAAAAACATTTGATGAGCAAAATAAAGTGGGCCGTGGATTAGATACTTTTGTTGATAGAATTTACTAATCGCGTTTGTTATGTGGCTTGTTATATCGGATTAATTCTACCAAACAATAACTAAGATTTGTATCCTTAGTTGTTCTTGAGGGATGAATATAGAGAGAGAAAATGAGAGCTTAGAGAGAGAAAGTAAAAGTAGTGTTGTATTCAATTAATTCTGTAATAGTTACAAGAGAGATCTTATTTATAGATGTGCAAGTGTGAGGCGGCACCTTACGAGCCTATTTGGCTTCCGGTGTTGACGAAGGTCCGTAACCCTCGTCTTGCTCCCTCACAATGCTATCTCTACAAAGCCCCATTCTACTACATGTACATATCCTATCTATACACCCGTCGGTCGAGTTCTCGGGCTTGGCGAGCTACCCGGCGAGCTCCATTGCCTTGTGCCATTTCTGGGGACTATGCAGGGGCGGGCCTTAGCTCGGCCTCTATACTCGCGGGTGAGCTCCCCCTTTATGGGCGAGCTCCCTTGCGAGCTCCCCCCTCTTGTCCGATTGGTAAGTTGACCTCGGGCTTGCGGGGTCCGGGCGAGCTACTCTCCACCTCGCTGAGCTCCGGCGACCTACTAAGCCTCCGCAATTATCCCAATGTCGATCGAGTTAGTTCGCCTTGTCAACATTTGCCCCCCAGCTCGCGTACATCCTGATTTACCCGATGTGTGGGCGAGCTGACCTGTCTCCACGGACGAAGGCTCAAACCTAGGTGAACTATATTCGGGCAGGTACCGAGCTAGCGAGCGAGCTCCATTATGGCGGTTACTCGGCCGACGTGGTGTGGGATTCCAGGCATCGTTTCCCTCGCCCATCATGTCCATCTTTCAATTTTTTTGCAAAATGGTCCCTGCACTCCTCGCATATTCGACCTTGCCCCGACGTCTATAAATAGGCGAAGGTGAGTCCATTCTTCTCTTTTCCACTCCCGAATTTTTAGAGCATTTCCCGGCGAACGGCACCTTTGCTCCCGACGAAGTTTCCGGCGCTCTCCAAGGTAGAAAGCCCATTTCTCTTCCCCTTCTTATTTCTTATTGCAGATTTCTCCGTTCGCCTTTTCCCATTCATCGAGTTTTCGGAAATTTTTGGACATTTCCGGTGACTCTTCGCATTTTTCCGATCACCTCCGTATCACAACACTTTGAAATTCGTCGAGATTATGTCGACCCAAACACCAAGTGAGACTCGCTCGAACCGCAACCCTGAAAAATGCCCCATGACAGAAGACAAACTCATCCCTCAAACGACCCCGATAATGATTGGCTCCAGTTCCGAGGTGACCTCGGTAGCTCGCCCAGACTCTGGCGAGCTGCTTGGAGAGGTCCGTTCTGGTTCAGAGGAGGGGGCCTCCAGTGCCATTGTTCGCGAGGTATGGGAGGAAGGCGATGAGGTCGCCCATGAGGAAAGGGTTGCCAGCGGCAACGAAGGGCCCGTCGAGGTCGGCGAGGAGGTCACCGAGGTTGGCGAGGAGGTCGCCGACGTAGACGAGGAGGGGGGCGACCTGGAGGAGGTTACAATCGAATGGTTCTGTTCGATCGGTTTCCC
This sequence comes from Prunella vulgaris, assembly GCA_026898435.1. Lineage (NCBI taxonomy): Eukaryota > Viridiplantae > Streptophyta > Magnoliopsida > Lamiales > Lamiaceae > Prunella > Prunella vulgaris. Next base: position 302,874 of record JAPKLY010000382.1, on the reverse strand, counting down.
GTAGCCTCAATTGATCGAACATCGGGTCTCCTACCAAGTAATTCATTCCTTCAATTGGGATGAGTACGTCGCCCAACATGGGGCGAGCTTTGAACTCCCCGGGAGAGAATATCGGGATGCGGCGGAAAAATCCGATTACAAGGCAAGTGAGGTCGTCAGCGTCATCCACAAGTACCAGCTCCCTCATCTCCGTGAAAAATATCGGATCCTGCTCGACGTCTTCCTATACGCCCCGAGGAAGGACGAGCGAGCTGATGCACCTCTGGCGGGGTTGACGGCTATTAATGTGCACACCCTTGAGGCCGGGCTAACCCTGCCGCTGCACCCGATTATTGGCCGGTTCCTACTCGACAAAAACCTTGCCATCACACAGCTTACCCCCAACTCCTGGAGTAATTTATTGGTTGTGCTGGCGGATTTCGGGCTGGAGGGGTACGAGAACCGACTGACTACCGTCGAGATCAATGAACTCCTTGTCGTAACTCGGCAAGTGAACGATGGCCAGGGGTATTACTACCTCCGAGCTCGCCCGGGAGAGAAATTCTTGGGGATCCTCCCGAACAAGGTCCGCGATTGGAAGCAGTTGTTCTTCTTTGTGGGTGGAGACTGGCGAGCTTCGGCGAGCTATTCCGGGTAAGGAGAACGGATCCCAACCCCCGATGAATACGGGGAGGCCAGCTGTAGGTCGCCTAATTGGTGTGTGTGAGTTGAATTAGATTTACTAATCTAATTCTTTCCTTTTTGTAGGTTTGAAGCATCACAAGTCGAGTCGCTGCAAACCCGAGACGTCCCTCGAATTCGACGTGGTGTGAGCCGTCTGCTACTTGAGGAGTCAAAAATATCGGGATATAGCCCACTTGACTCAGCACCACTGCTTGAGGCTTGCCGGGCTCCTCACCTTGCCTCACCACCTCACGATCCAAGGTCCCGAGCTTCCAGGTTTACAACTCTTCCTAGCTCGCCCATTTGGGGGGAGGGGGGTATAGCTCGCCCGAGATGCTAACTGTCCAATCTTTTCTCTCTTGCAGACGGTAGCAGGGTTGCCTTTCCAACCGTCGAGATCCCGGACTCCTACCAAGAGGTAGCTCGCCGCTTCGCAATGGGTCCACCCCGCCCGAACAAACTTGCCCCGCCCTCTTTGCTCGCATTGGACGCAAGCAAGAAGACGGAGCTCGCCCAGAAGAATGGCGAGGCAGGTGGATCGGGGGCCCAGAAAGGGCAATCCAAAGCCCCCTAGAAGTCGAAGGCAGTGGAGGTAGCCCAGGCCGGCCGTGGTGGAGGGCGAGGTCGCCAAGACCAGGCCAAAAGGCTTCACCTAGGGGACGGGTCTCGGGTAGGTGGCGAGGATCCTCAGGACCGTAAGAGGACCAAGTACGCTGGCCTGTGCGACGAGGACTCTGACCCGGCCGAGCGAGCTCTAGCGAGGTCCGGACAAGATGGATCTGCCCAGTCCATTGCCCCGTTGGCGGACACACCTATACGGAGCTCGCCACCTTTCCCGTCTCCTTTCGGGGTTCAGGCTAATGATGACACGCTCCTGGGCTGGGATCCCAAGCGAGTTCAGTAAGTAGCTCGTTACTTTGATTCCAGTTCTTTATATGTTTTATCTTTCCTTTCTAACTTTCAACTGTTTTGACCTCGCAGCTATGCCCCCATCGCCTACCTTAACCGGCATGAGGGCCTCCATGCTTACGAGAGGTCGCAGTCGTTGACCTCGATGCGCAGCCTCCCTTCGGGCTTAGTCCGGAACACGGTAAGCGAGCTACCGAGGTCTTGGTCTACCCCTCAAGTGGCAACCATCAACGGCCAAAACCTCAAAGAAAATCTCCTCCTCTCCGCCCATTATGCAAACGGGTTACTGCTTGCAAACCAAAAGGCATTGGAATAGGCGGCCGAGCTGGAGGCAGGTCGCCAGGAGAAGAACAGGATGGTGATCGCCCTGGCGGAGACCGCCGACAAGGCTAAGAAGCTGGCGAAGCTCGCCGAGGAGAAGGCCGCTGCGTCTCTGGCCGTCGAGCGGAGTGCCCTGAAGCAGCTCGGCGACCTCCAGAAGAAGCTCGCCGGGCTAGAGAAAGATGCCGAGGCGAAACTCAAGGCCAAGGAAGACGAGCTCGCCGAGGGGCTCGCCTGGGAGGTCTGCGAACACGAGGTGACCAAGAGGGACCTGGAACTGCAGCGGAGCCTGGTCAGGAGCACCGACGAGGAGTGTTCGAAGCTGAAGGATGAGCTCTCGGCCAAGGTAAATGAGGTCGCCGAGCTCCGTAACAACGCATCCTCCTCGGCAGATTTGGTTGCCGCGCGGGTCAAGGCCTCAGATCGTAGCTTCGTGCAGTGCTACGCCGAGGTCATCCGGGCGATCTGGTGGGCGCGGGCCCATAAAGATGACGAGCTAAAAGCTGTTGTCGGGGACTTCAAGGATTGCTTGGACCGGGTCCCCTTCCCTGACGAGACAGAGCTTGACATTGGCGACCTCCCTGAACTCGGGGTGCCTCTCGACTTCGTTCCGGCACGTTTCAAGATTATAAACACTGTGCCCGTGCCGGAATTGAATGTTAGTGAAACGGAGGTCGCCAACGAGGAGGAGCAGACCCCGCCCACCATGGAGCACTTCCAGGATGCTTGCGGGGATGTCATGCTGAACACTGGCGAGCTCGACACCAGCGGGCTCACGGGCAACATCACATCTGAGGCCAAGCTCAACCTCCCGGCGGGCCAGGTCGCCGCAAACCCCGCCGACGTCTCAGCCACCCCCACTGCTCTGGAATCTTAGATTAGTTTCTTGCTTTTTTTTAGATTAGCTTTCCATTTTTGCAAAGTTAACTTGCCAGGCTGCCGAGCTCGCCTAGAATGAGTTCTTTTTGTAGTTTTTGTAAGTAGCTCGAGCTCGTCGGGCACGTGTAGCTCGCCCAGAAGGAGCTCTTTTGCACTTCACAGACGGTCAGTTGGTCGGCCTTTGTGGCCAGCAACACTACTCATACTTAGGATTTTTTCAGGCATCATTTTTGGCTTGAAAATTTCCCAAGTATTTTTGAATGGAAATCTGAGCTCTTGGTTCTAACTCCTTTCACTTACGTTTTTGCGCTTACGTTATAGTTTTTTGTTAGCTCGTTTATATGTTTTTCGGGTACTTAATTATTTGTCTTACTACTTCGAGAAGCGAATCGTTCGTTTTATGTCACTTTGGACTACGAATTGTACCTCTGTTTTAATAGTACGTATTCTTCGTCTCACACCACTTAGGGCCGCGAATTGCTCGTCTTAAACCACTTAGGGTAGCGAGTTGTACTTTGTTTAATTCACGTTGGGCAGTTGGGTATCATGAACCTTGCGTTAGACGTTTCAATCGTCTTTTTTGTGAATTTTTCTAACTTATGACAGTAGGTGCTTAATGACCCTTTAGGAAGGGTACCTTCGTGACTTTGGGCACTTTGGCCTTTGCCTTCGAGCATTTTGATTATAACGTTTGGGACCTTGGTCCTTGCGCATTACGAAGCTTCTAACGCTTGGCGAGCTACAATGGGTTAACATCTTCGAACAATGGACGAGCTGTATGAGCTCGCCTAGCTCACGTGACTTGGCAACTTTTCTGACTTGATAAATTTTTCCAACTTCTTATAGCAGCGTAATTTACATTGATTGCCATCAATATTTCTGATGTGAACCTTCGTCTAGTCTATTACAAGATCCTGATCTATTGATAAAACTTTTTTAGATGCGCCGCACTCCAGGTGTATGACGAGGCGTTGCCCTCTGCGTCTTCGAGGTCGTAGGTACCATTTGGCCAGGCTGAGGTGACCCTGAATGATCCTTCCCAATTTGACCCGAATACACCCGGTGGGGCCATCAATTTCTTCTTCAGTACTAGATTCCCAACTTTGAACTTCCGGTCTCGGACCTGGGAATTGTAGTACTTTTCGGCTCTAAGCTTGTAGGTGGCGTTCTTCATTTCTGATGAAGCTCTGGTCTCTTCGATTAGATCTTTCTCTACTGGCAAGGCTTCGTCATTCTTTTCTTCATCAAATCCTACCACCTTCCAAGTCTTGTGATGGACTTCGATGGGCACTACTGCTTCAGTCCCGAAGGCTAAGGCAAATGGTGTCTCTCCGGTGCTGGCCCGGTATAATGTTCTGTAAGACCATAGGACCTCCGGGAGTTCGTCTGCCCAGCTATTTTTCTTATCTTCGAGGCGGAGCTTCAGTATGTGTTTCAGAATTTTGTTGACCGCCTCAACCTGGCCGTTTGACTGTGGATCGTACGGCATCGAGTAGTGCTTCTTCATGTTCCATGAACTACAGAAGTCTCTCAACTTTTGGCCGTCAAACTGCCTTCCATTATCCGTGATGATCGACTATGGGAGTCCAAATCGGCAGATCAGGTTCTTCCAGATGAAGCCGATCATCCTTTCTTGTGTTATCGTTGTAAGCACTTCGACTTCAGCCCACTTAGTGTAATAATCTACTGCTACAACAGCAAACTTTACACCGCCTTTGCCAGGTGGAAATGGGCCGATCTAGTCGATACCCCATTTTGCAAAGGGCTACGAGCTAAAGACCGACTTCAGTTGGTTGGCCGGGGAGTGGATGTTAGGTGAGAAGAGTTGACACTTTCGGCATTTCCGGGCGAAGCTAATGGCATCCTTGCGGAGAGTAGGCCAATAGTACCCTTGTCTGATCGTCTTGTATGCCAAGGCTTGCCCCCCAGCGTGACTTCCTTAAATTCCTTCGTGAATTTCTTCTAACACCTCGGACCCTTGTTTCTTAGTTAGGCATTTGAGTAGGGGTAGAGAGAATCCACGTTTGTAGAGTTGGCCATCTAGCAGCGTATATCTGGCAGCTTGCTTTACTAGTCGACTAGCTTCCCAGGTGTCTACGGGGGTTGTTCCGTCCTTTAAATATTTTTGGATCGGAGTGCACCAATCTTCACCATCTTCACTATCCTCCTGCCCCCCACTCGAGGTCTGATTTACTTTGTAATCGGACGTCGAGGGGTTCTTCAGCTTGGTGATTACAATCTCCATGAACTCGGCTTCGCCGTTACTGGTAGCTAGTCGGGCTAGGGCATTTGCTTGTGTGTTTTCTAGTTGCGGTATCTGATTGATGTGAACCTGTGTAAACATCGAGATCAGATGCGCGGCTATCTTCTGGTAGGTCATCATCTGCTGGTCCTTTGTCTCGTACTCCCCCAGGACTTGGGATATTATTAGCTGGGAATCTCCGAAGACTTGAAGATTGGTTGCCCCCACAGCTAATGATAACCTAAGTCCAGCTATCAAAGCTTCGTACTCCGCTTCGTTGTTGGTTGCTCGGAAGTCAAACCGGATTGCGGAGGTGAAGACTTGTATGTCCGGGCTGATTAGGACTACGCCAGCGCCTGCTGCTGTGCTGGTTGATGATCCGTCTACGTAGAGGTGCCACGGAGCTATACGCCCCCTCGTCGGATCTTATGGGAAAGTTAGCTCGATTATGAAATCGGCGAGCGCTTGTCCCTTGATCGCTGTTTGGGGTGCGTAGGTTATTCCGTATTGGCTGACTTCTAGTAACCATTTCAGCAGACGCCCGTCGGTGTCCGGCCATTGTAGTATTTGCCTTAGTGGGAATGTTGTCAACACCTCCACTGGATGGTCGAAGAAATAGGGCCTCAATTTTCTAACACTCATCACCAGTGCATAAGCTAGCTTCTCTGTCGGGGTATACCGCAACTCAGTTTCGTGCAAGACTTGGCTTACGTAGTACACTGGCAGGTGTGTTTTCGCCTCTTCTCGGACCAGGACGGAGCTAATGGCAACCTCTGATGCAGCAAGGTAGAGGTATAACTTCTCCCCAGGTATTGGCTTCGATAGGACCTGCGTATCTGCCAGGTATGCTTTAATGTCTTCAAAGGCTCGTTGGCATTCGCTTGTCCATACGAAGTGGTTTTTGAGGTGGAGCTTAATGGCTTTGGCCGCCTCTTTATACCTTCGTGTGTTTGCTTTGATCGCCTCGAAAAATGGACGGTTTTGATCACCGGACCTGGAGATGAATCTGTTCAAGGCTGCCATGCACCCGGTTAACCTCTGGATTTTCTGCACGGAATCGGGTACGCCCATCTCGATTATGCATTGGACCTGCGTGGGGTTGACCTCGATTCCTCGTTGGCTCACCAGGTGCCCCAAGAACTTTCCTGAATGTACGCCGAAGCTGGTTTTTTTGGGGTTCAACTTCATGTTGTAGTGGCGTAGTATGTCGAAGGTCTGTTTTAGGTGGTCAAGGTGATCCTCCTTTCTCAGACTCTTGACTACTATGTCGTCCACGTAAACCTCCATAGATTCGTTGATGTGTTGGTCGAACATTTTATTCACCAATCTTTGGTAGGTTGCTCCGGCGTTGATGAGTCCGAACGACATCCTTTCCCAGTAGTACATATTTTTATTGGTGTAGAACGCCGTATGTTCCTGGTCATCTGGGTGCAGCGCTATCTGGTGATAGCCCACGAAAGCATCCATGAATGTCATCATCTCATGGCCTGCGGTGCTATCTACAAGCTGATCAGTGTGGGGTAGTGGGAAGTTGTCCTTTGGACATGCTTTGTTCAGGTTCGTGAAGTCGATGCAGAGCCTCCACGTCCCATTGTGTTTCTTCACCAGGACGGGGTTTGCAACCCACTGCGGACATAAGGCTTCCTTGATCAGCTTGTTGCCCAACAGCTTCCCAACTTCGACGGTTAGAGCTGCGTATTTATCTGGTCCGTATTTTCTTCGTTTTTGGCGTACGGGCCTCCTCGTTGGATCTATGTTAAGTCGGTGGCAAGAGTGCTCCAACGGGATCCCCGTCATGTCTTCGTGGGACCAGGCGAACACGTCCAAGTTGGATATCAGAAATAGCTCCATCCTCGACCGGTACGGTTCAGGCAACTCAGAACCTATAAAAAGCTCTAAGTCCCTTTCCGGGTCCACCGGGAGTGCCGTCAACTCTTCCATGGGGGTGACCTTTCTCTTTTGATTCTTCCACCTTGAGTCGCTGATGAACTCGTCCCACTCTTCTTGTGACATTCGCACAGGTTCGTGACCTATGCAGGGCTCGAGATCATCAGCTTGGCTTTTAGCTTGGATGGGTTCCTCGACTGTCATCATCTCCGGTGGTTCATCGACGTGGGATGGTTCCGAGACCCGGGGAGTTAGGTCAACGTCCATTGGTACTGGTTCTTGACCTCCCATAGGTTCCCCATCTTGTGCTACATCTGCCAATTCCATGGGAGCCAGTTGCTGCTCTTGCGCAGGTCCCAACACTTGGTTATTTTGGGTCAGTTCCATTCCCTCCATTGGCGTCGGTCTCGCGTCTTGCGCAGGTCCGGAGACTTGTTCAATTTCCGGCAGATCGCCTACCTCCATCATTTCAGTTTCTACCGAGATGACGTCTAGGATATTTGGCTCGTCTGCCGGGATTTTCACGTCTTCCTCAAGGACCTGGACCTGCGTCACCGCCTTTTTGGCTTGACCATCTTTGATTTGGAGTAAATACTCTCGGGCCTTTTTCTGCTAACCTTTAATGGTACCGGCGCCTTTCAGAGTTGGGAATTTTACACAATAGTAGTAGGTTGAACATGTCGCTTTGAATTCATTGAAAAACGGGCGGCCAAGGAACCCGTTGTAGGAGGACTGCTGGTCGATAACTAGGAAATCTATGAGCCTAGTCAGTCTCCGCTCCGGGTCCTCGGCCGATACAAGCTGAACGCTCAACCTAATAGTACCTAGGGGGACGGTTACAGCTTCTCCGAACCCCACTATCCTAGCATTACTAGGTTCTAAATACGACTCAAAATCACCTAAGGCATCTAAGGTGGATTTGAAGAGAATGTTGGTGAATGCGCCGGTGTCCACAAGCAGTCCGTGAACTCGAACGTTCATGATGTTGGCGGTTATCACCAACGAGTCAATGTGGGGTGTCAGTACCCCCTCCAGGTCCGCTGAGGAGAATGTCAGCTCATCAGTGAGCTGTACGACGGACCTGGGACCGGAGCTGCCTTCCTGGACCTGGTTCACGGCCCGGATTTCGGCCTTCCTCTTTCTCTTGGACATGGAGGATCCCCCGTCTTGGAGACCTCCGGCAGCTCCGATTTCCTCCTCGAGGACCAAGAGTTCTCGGGTGGACTCCATGTTCTGTTGAGGTTGGGGAGGTCCCCTTCGCCTGTTCTGAGGTCCGCGTTGGCCTGCGTCCTCTTCTTCGTCATCGGAGACCTCGCTTCTCTCGAACCTGGGCCTCTTAGCTGGGGCCTTCTTCACGAACTCGGCCAGCTTCCCGTCCTCGTAAAATTTCCACAGTTGTTTGAGGAGGTCTCGGTATTCGTTGGTGAAGTGGCCGATGGATTGGTGATAAGCGCAGTACTTGTTGGGGTTGAGCTTCGCGCGATCCTGGTGAATTCTCTGCGGCTCTTCCAACAAAGCCTTGTCCTTGACCGCCGTAAAGACGTGGTCGACAGAGACGGTGAGGACTTGGTTGAGCATCTCCTTGAACTCGTCCCCATCGCCAAAAGCTTTTAAGTTCCGGGGAGCCTTGTATGTGCCTCCGGACTTCTTCCCGTAGGATTTTCTCTCCTCCGGGGCACCAACTTCTTTCAGTAGTGCCTCCTGCATAGCCACAAACACCCCCGCCTTGTGGCGGAATTCGGTGTAAGTGTTCGGACATGCGAGGTGCATCTCCTTCCAGAGGTCAGTGCCCTTTCTAAGCCCGGCCATTACCGCGACGACTTTGGTGTCCTCGCTCACCGGTTCGCCCTCCAGCAGTATTTTGTCGAACCTCTCCAGGTACTGCTGGTCGGTTTCATTCTCGCCTTGGTGGATGTTGGCGAGGCGGTGCTTCTGGGTAAGGTAGGATCCAAACCCAGAGAAGTGGGCCAAGAACTCCAGCGAGAGTTGGCCAAATGAGTGGATTGACCCCGGGGCGAGTGATGAGAACCAGCGGTGAGCTCGGTCCCCGAGGGTTAGCGGGAAGTTCCGGCACTGGGTAGAGTCGGTGGCACCCACCAAAATCATAAAGTCTACATACTTGGCCAGGTGGACTTTCGGGTCAGATTCGCCCTCGTATGCAGACATCACCGGGAATTGGATCTTCTTTTGGACCGGTGCTCTAAGTATGGCAGGTGCCAATGGAGATGTGGGGAGAGTGGTGGCATCGGGTCCGCCAGCCTTGGCTGCTACTTGCTGTTGTAGCATCTCAACGACCCTTTTCAATGTGGCCAGCTCATCGTCGCGGGCCATCTCCGGCGGAGGTTGCTCGAAGGTCGTGCGCCTTGTGGACGCACGCCCCCGAGGTACCTCACTTTAGGGTGACCCCTCCGTGGTGGGTCGGAACTGACGTCCACCCTGTGGGCCCAGTCTGTCGGTGGCGGGTCTCCTTAGTCGGTCGTGGGCGGACCTACGAGGCTGTAGGTCCGACTCTCCCATCTGAGACGTGGCCGGGACTGCCGTCCGTTCGACTTCCTCATACCTTGGCCCTAGTCTGCCTTGGAGGACCTCCCTCATTAGCGATTGGTGGGTGTCGGACGCCTCAGTGTAGGCCGAAGCTCGCCCTGCGTGCGTGGCTGGCTCCTCCACCACCTTGGCCTTCTCGGCACGCGTTGGCGAGCCTAGGCGGAGCTCGCCTCCTGTTCGGTGTGGAGGTCGTTGTAGTGTCACCGGGTCTGGGTGCCCTGGGTGGGCCTGGCCTGCTCCCGGACCCCGGTGGCTGGAGCTCGCCTATGTACTAGGGCGAGCTCGTCGAGCTGCCTCTGCTGCAACCTCTGCAAGGTTGCGATGGTGCGTTGGAGCTCATCGGGGTTGCTGGCCAGGTCCCTCAAGGCGGCGTTTAAATCCTCCTGGGTCATTACAACTCGCGGAGGTCATGGAACTGTGTTTTTCGGGGGAGCTTGGCGAGAGGTTTCTCCCTCAGCTTGGTCCTGGGCGGTGCCCTTCCCCTTCCGGGTGTTCGCCGAGGTCTGCTCTTTAGGCATTTTTGGGTTTTGGAGGGGGTAGCTCGCCGAAGGTTGCAGAGGTGGGGGTAGGTCGCCGAGGTGGTGATCTTCCAGCTTGGGTGAATTTGTTCGGGTTCTCGTCTAGCCTAGCTTGCGACGAATTATCCGGAATTCGGTTTATTCGTGTACACGCGGGCGTTTGGGAACCTCCTTTGGGCAGAATTTTATGAACCCGAAAATCTGGGTTTTTGCCCGGAAATCTGGGTTTTCGTCCAAAGGAATGAAAATGTATGTGTATCTTCAAGTGTTCTTGAACTTTGGCCAAGAACACCTTCAAATCTTCAAACCTTCAACAAACCCCAATTTTTGTTTTTCAAATTTTTAAGAATCGCGCCCTCCTTCTAGCTCCAAATTGTTGATAGAATTTACTAATCGCGTTTGTTATGTGACTTGTTATATCGTATTAATTCTACCAAACAATAACTAAGATTTGTGTCCTTAGTTGTTCTTGAGGGATGAATATAGAGAGGGAAAATGAGAGCTTAGAGAGAGAAAGTAAAAGTAGTGTTGTATTCAATTAATTCTGTAATAGTTACAAGAGATGTCTTATTTATAGATATGCAAGTGTGAGGCGGCACCTTACGAGCCTATTTGGCTTCCGGTGTTGACGAAGGTCTGTAACCCTCGTCTTGCTCTCTCACATGCTATCTCTACAAAGCCTTATTCTACTACATGTACATATCCTATCTATACACCCGTCGGTCGAGTTCTCGGGCTTGGCGAGCTACCCGGCGAGCTCCATTGCCTTGTGCCATTTCTGGGGACTATGCAGGGGCGGGCCTTAGCTCGGCCTCTATACTCACGGGCGAGCTCCCCCTTTATGGGCGAGCTCCCTTGCGAGCTCCCCCCTCTTGTCCGATTGGTAAATTGACCTCGGGCTTGCGGGGTCCGGGCGAGCTACTCTCCACCTCGCCGAGCTCCGGCGGCCTACTAAGCCTCCGCAATTATCCCAATGTTGATGGAGTTAGTCCAACTTGTAAACAACTTTCCCCTTCCAAATTAATAGTTGGTAGGACTTTTGTCCCCATTTCATTGTCGACATGATTAATGGTCCACAAAACATTTAAACAACGTGCATATATAAATAATATTATTATTTTTCTAATGATTAAGTCAACAATTTAGTCCCATTTTTTATTTTAGGGGAATTTACATCATTCTTTGCTTATTGTCATTGTAAAGTCGGCAGTTTTGCCGTAAAATGCTCAACTTCATTTCGGGCCCCACAAACTGGTACTTGTGAAAAACATCGATAGCTACTCTTGGAAATTGAGTCGTCTTAAAATATTGTAAAATATCAAACTTTTTTTTTTCTTGGATAAAAAGTTCTATGTGCAATTGATATAAAATTAAATTATTTTTTTATTATGATTAAATTCAGTCACAAACAGGAAGGTACTATATACAAATGAAGGTATTACTTGTAAACTAAACAATAATACTCCTTTCGTCATTAGGAATTTGTACCCTACGGGACGACATATTTTTTAAGAAAAATATATTTTATATATATAAAGTAGTGACATATGAGTAAATATGTGTAAATATTTGTGAGTGTGCATATAAATCAATATTTTCTTTTTTAATAGTGTGCAAATTTGTATGAGACGTCCAAATAAAAAAATTGTGCAAATTCCTGTGAGACTGGGGAGTAGCATTTTCCGATGGACAACAAATATTTATATTACACACAGTAATACTTCTTTTACTATTTTTTAACAGTTTGGTTAAAACATTTCACTAAAATTGGATGAAATTTGCATTAATTGCACCGTGGATAAAATTTACATTTAATCAGAATTGGATGAAGTGTTACTATTTTCCTTTTATTTTTGTAATTAAAAATTCCTTCAAGTGGGTTATAAAAAAGAATTATACCAATTCCATTTTTAGGCATGGATCCATACACTTGAACATGAGAAATCAGATTATGTTCAAACAAATATATTTCCGCAATTGGTCGACATAAACATTTTAAATTTTGATGAGTCGAATTAAGTGATAATTAGTAGAGTATATTTATTAAATTCTTGAACATATTTAGAATTAGATAATAATTTGTTGAATTTAATTAGTTGAGTGTATTTAGTTGTTCATATTTATAATTAGGTGATCATTAGTTCAATATATTTAATTAGGTGATTATTAGTTGAATTTTAATTATTTTGTTGTATTTTTTTTTTGTTGAATATCTTTAATATATATTGAATTTTTTAGTTATCTCAAATTTAATTTTTATGTTATATTGCTAATTGTGTACTTCTATCAAATTTATAAAAAAAGAATTAATTTATTGAATTAATAAATTATCAATTTAGACTTATATACAATTAAATGCATAAAAATTAGTAAATTAAAATTTTATAATAGTGCAAAATATTAAATTTATAAAATCAAAAAAATTGATGAAAACATCTGTATAAACATATTAGAGATAAAAGGAAAATTAATTTGATGATTTTTTCTTTAAAGTGACTTAATTCGGATTTATATACAATCAAATGCATAAAAAAATTACAATTTAAAATTTTATAGTAGTGTAAAATCTTAAATTTATGAAATAAAAAAAATTGGTGAAATATCTATATAAATGAGAAGAAATTAATTTATGAATTAAAAAAAAACTAAATATTGACTTATATACAATTATAAGCATAACAATGAATGAAATAAGCAAGTGTCTGAATGGAACGCCGAACAAGCCTACCCCAAGCAATTTGGAGGTCACCAATTCAATTTTTTCAGGACTTAAATTAAGCATTAATACTCACAGGCCTATAAGACCTATATATGACACCATATGTGCATGAACAGACCGTCTGTTCACGAAATTTGTATATATGAATCATTCACAAAATTTGTATTGAATGTAGATATACGGATTATTCACAAAATGTGCGTGTACAGATCGATCACAAGAGATGCACATATTGATCGTTCACGAAATGCACACATATGAATCGTACACAAAATGTGTATGTATGGATCATACACAAAATATGCATGTACAAAAACTTCAAAACTTAAAACCAACAATACACAAATTGTAAAAAATAAATAAAAGAAAAGTGTATAATTTTTTAACAATTTATTCAACAAAAATAGCTCATCTTTTATGTAAAAATAACTATAATAAAATTTAATATCATATATAATTTATATTTACAAAATGAACAAATGCACATGTGATATAATAATAATAATAATAATAATAATAATAATAATAATAATAATAAT
>JAPKLY010000382.1:266680-285515 GCA_026898435.1 Prunella vulgaris | reverse complement strand
ATTAAAATTTGAAGTTATCGTTTGATTAATATTAAGTGTTGGAAGTTACCGATTATTAATGATTAAAATTTGATAGTTTGACGATTGTTCTTATTTTTAAATTAATTAGTAATTTTTTATCCAAAAATATTTTAAATATGAGTAAATAAATTTGTAACTTGATATTATCAAACTGATAGTTTAACGATATTATTAGAGTTAGTTAAAGTTTGCAATCCAGCTACTGATACTCACTCACTCACCCATGCATACATACGTGCACATGTAATGCATGACTTGTATCCACTAACACTCACAGCTGTAATCATCTGATAGGTTAGATCTTGAGTTTGTTAGGTAGTTATAACCAACACTCTGACCTATTTCTTGAAGAAGAAGAAAGGCAGAAAACTATATATACAACACACTTGTAATCCTTCAATTTAGAATGAAAATATCAAAGTTTAACATGGTATCTTCGAGTCACTTTTCCTCTGATTCTGGTGGTTTCCTCTCTGCTTTTCGTTATTCTCTTCTTCTGTGATTCTTTCTATCTTTGTTCATCCGTTTTCAGTTTATCTTCAAATCTGCATCTGCAGTTTTTTAGCTTTCCTTCAAATCTTCATCAGACTCTCTGATTTTATTCATGGCTCCTTCACTTTCTAAACTTACTCACTTCATAACACTTCATATCCGCCTTGACAAAACAAATTATAGTTTCTGGAGGTCTCAAATCTTAGCTACAGTGAAGGCTCATTCCTTTGAAGATGTTCTTCTCTGCAATTCTGTGCCAACTGATGTTGTTCATGAGGACGGCTCTTCCAGCAGTGGCCTTGATACTATTGAGTGGAACAGGAAGGATCAGTTCCTTCTCAGTTGGATATTGAGCTCCATTAATGAATCTATGTTGGGATATGTTAGTAACTGCTTTCATGCATTTCAAGTGTGGAGGATCTTTGAGGATCTTTTTCATTCACAATCCAAGGCTCGTGCATTGAATCTTAAATTTCAGTTGCAAACACTGCGAAAAAATAGCTTGTCTGTTGATGAATATGTCCTTCAAATGAGGACCATTGCTGATCAATTGCAGGCTGCTGGCAATCCGATTAGTGAATCTGATCTTGTTCTTCATATCTTGAGTGGATTAGGTGGTGATTTTGATGCAGTTGTGGTGTACCTTACCACCATGGGTGATCTACCTACTGTCTCAGAAGTTCATTCTATCCTTCAAACACATGAAATGAGGCTACATCACTCCTCTACTACATCACACATCTCACAACCTACTCCCCCACCTTCTGCTAATTTCATCTCTAAGGATCCTAGATCTGACCCTTCTAAGTTCAAAGGCAGGAGGAATTTTCAGTCCAAAGCTAAAGTCCTCTGTCAACTGTGTGGGAAGAACAATCATGTGGCTGCTAAGTGTTTCAAACAGTTTGATGTTCACTTTGCTGGACTTGAGTCTGTTGGTCCCCCTATTCACAATGTTAATCCTGTTGTTCCTGCTGCTCCACTCACTTTGCCACAAGCTCATCTCACACATCATCAAGGTAATTCTAATTCCTCTTCTAGTATTCCTGATGTGTCTTCTTCACAGTTTGCTCCGGAGTGGATTGTGGACAGTGGTGCTACACACCATGTGACTTCTCAACTATCCAACTTAACATTGAATACTCCTTATCATGGTAAGTCTCATCTTACTGTTGGAAATGGTTCATTAGCTCCTATACATCATACTGGATCATTTCAATCAAGTACTCTTCAGCAAGATTATTCTATTAGTTTCCAAAATATTCTGCATGTTCCTGATGTTACTAGGAATCTATTGAGCATATCACAATTCCTGAAAGATAACAAGGCCATGATTGAGTTTCACACTAACTATTGTGTTGTGAAGGATCTCAACACTCAGCAGGTCCTTTTGAGAGGCACTCTACATGATGGACTATACAAACTGGATCTTAGACCTCTTGGCAATGCATCTCAGACCTCTGCATTTTCCTGTTCCAAGGCTACTACATCTACTATTCAGAATAAAGCCATGTTATGGCATCATAGGCTTGGTCATCCTTGCCTATCTAGTTTGTCTTCTGTTTTGAGTTCAATAAATGTACCTGTCAATAAGAGTGACATGATGTTCTGTGATGATTGTAAACTGGGAAAACTTCATCAAAAGCATTTTTCTTCTGTCTCTCATTCCACTACTGCTCCTTTTGAACTTGTTCATGCTGATGTTTGGGGCCCTAGTGCCACTGTTTCTGTGGAAGGTTTTAAATACTACTTGTCCATTGTAGATGACTTTACAAGGTTTGTGTGGATTTTTCCTTTGAATGCCAAATCTGAGGTTGTCACACATGTTATTCAGTTTCTGCACATGGTTGAAAGACAATTTAATCTAAGAGTAAAGTCATTTCAATGTGACAATGGGGGAGAATTTCTGGCCTTATCAAGAGCTGTTCAACCTCAGGGCATCACATTTAGATTCTCTTGCCCCTACACCCATCAACAGAATGGCTTAATTGAGAGGAAGCATAGGCACATTGCTGATATTGGTCTTTCCCTATTGGCTCACAGTTCACTACCTATGAAATTTTGGTGGCATGCATTTCAAACTGCAGTGTATCTGATAAATCTTCTACCTACTCCAATTCTGCAACATAAGTCTCCTTATTTTGTTCTATATCACAAACAGCCAGATTACTCATCACTTAAAGTCTTTGGTTGTGCTTGCTTCCCTTATCTTAGACCATACAACACTGCCAAACTTCAATTCAGAAGCTCTAAATGCATTTTTCTTGGCTATTCATCTTCCCACAAAGGATATATTTGTCTTCATCCCTCTGGAAGGGTATACATTTCCCCTACAGTTGCCTTTAATGAGTCAGAATTTCCTTACTCATCTCTATTCCCTTCTGCTCCTGCCAATATTAATCCTTCCCTCCCATCTGTTACTGTTATTCCTGATTTTCAGACTACTCCTACTAATATAGCTTCTACCCCTCTACCTACATTTCCTGATCAGTATTCTCCTTTACACTCATCTGATTACTCCACAACTGAAAGAGCCCATTTAAATCATTCCTCATCCTCTACTCACTCACCATCATCTATGACTTCCTGTCCTATTTCTGATCATCATCCTATTCCAATGCCTGATCCACCAGTGAACAATCATCCCATGCAGACAAGGTCCAAGGCTGGTATATATAAGCCTAAGCTTTACCATACATCTTCTCTATCACCCCCTATCTCTGAACCAGTCACTACTAAAGAGGCATTGGACAATCCTCACTGGAAAGGGGCTATGCAGGCTGAGTTTGAGGCTCTTCAGAAAAATGACACTTGGTGCTTGGTTCCTAAATCAGATAGCATGAATCCTATTACAACCAAGTGGCTATTCAAAGTTAAATATCTTAAAGATGGATCAGTTGAGAGGCTTAAAGCTAGATTAGTGGCAAGAGGTTTTCAACAACATGCTGGAGTTGATTTTTTCAATACTTTTAGCCCAGTGATCAAACCTCAAACTATGAGGCTGGTTTTCAGTTTAGCAGTAACAAAGGGATGGTCTATACAACAAGTTGACATTAACAATGCCTTCCTAAATGGAGTACTTATTGAGACAGTGTATATCAATCAACCTGAAGGCTTCATTGATCCACAATTTCCTCATCATGTGTGCAAGTTGAACAAGGCTTTGTATGGGCTCAAACAGGCACCCAAAGCCTGGTATGATACACTTAAGACATACCTACTGTCCTCAGGTTTCATACATTCTCAGGTTGATCACTGCTTATTTCACAAAGGAGCTGCTGGCAATCAACTCATCATGTTAATATATGTGGATGATATCCTTATTACTGGTGACAATCCCTCTGATGTTGCCTCACTTATCCATACACTCAACTCCAGATTCTCACTCAAACATCTTGGTGAGCTCAGCTATTTTCTTGGTTTGGAAGCTCAAGTCTCCCCTTCTTCTATTAAACTCACTCAAACAAAGTACATCAAGGAACTCTTAGCCAAAACAAACCTCCTTTCTTGCAAATCATCTCCTACTCCATCATGTCCTAGCTCAAAATTATCCCTTCATGACAGTCCTATATTCTCTGATCCCACTCTCTATAGAAGCATAGTTGGTGCCTTGCAATACATCACCCTCACAAGGCCTGACATTGCTTTCTCGGTTAATAAACTCTCTCAATACTTACACTCACCCACTCAGAATCATTGGAAATGTTGCAAAAGGATCCTACGTTATCTTCATGGCACTTTACAAACAGGTTTGTTGTTTTCTCCCATTTCTGAATACAGGTTAAGTGGCTTTGTGGATGCGGACTATGCTGCAAATTTGGATGATCGACGCAGTACAAGTGGTTTTTGCATTCAACTAGGCTCTAATCTCATCACTTGGGGATCTCGCAAGCAATCAGTCGTAGCTCGCAGCAGCACTGAGGCTGAATATAGTGCCCTGTCTACTGCCACCACAGATCTTCTTTGGCTACAATCGTTGTGTCATGAACTTCAGCTTTCGCTCATTAATCCAGCTATTCTATGGAGTGATAATCAGGGCGCCATCAAGCTAGCTTTCAGCCCAGCGTTCCACAGTCGAACTAAGCATATTGAAGTAGACGTTCACTTCCTTCGAGAAAAAGTCCTTGCTCACAATCTTGATATAAGATTTGTTCCCTCGGAGGACCAAGTTGCTGATCTTCTAACCAAGGCTTTACCTCCTGCAAAGTTTCAAAAACTGTGTTTCCAGCTTCATGCCTTAGATGTCACGTAATTCTAGTTTGGTGCATATTAGAGTTAGTTAAAGTTTGCAATCCAGCTACTGATACTCACTCACTCACCCATGCATACATACGTGCACATGTAATGCATGACTTGTATCCACTAACACTCACAGCTGTAATCATCTGATAGGTTAGATCTTGAGTTTGTTAGGTAGTTATAACCAACACTCTGACCTATTTCTTGAAGAAGAAGAAAGGCAGAAAACTATATATACAACACACTTGTAATCCTTCAATTTAGAATGAAAATATCAAAGTTTAACAGATATGAATTTAAATATGAATTTTGATTAGTTTGACGATAATTAATAAGCAAACAATTAAACTAAGTTAATTTTAAATATTTTTTATATTTTAAATTAATTCAAATTCATCTATTAAATTATTTGTGTTTGTTCTTATTTTTAAATTAATGAGTGAATTTTGATCCAAAATTAATACTCCCTCCGTCCACGAAATTTATGCTCACATTTTTGCACGTGGTTTAATGCAATATGTCGGAAGGTATTATGGGATATTGTGAGGTCCGTTTTGAGTAAATAAAGTATTTATGGAAAGTACATATGATATACTTTTCATAAATATTCTCTTTATTCAAAACGGACCTCACAATATCCCGTAATACCCTCCGACATATTGCATTAAACCACGTGAAAAAATGTGAGCATAAATTTCGTGGACGGAGGTAGTACATCATAAAATGTCTCGTATGCACTTATTCAAATATGAAATTGAAACTTTTTAAAAAGAAGTAAAATAACTACATTCAAATATTCAAATTTTAATTGGTTATTAATAATTAAAATTTAAAGTTATCGTTTAATTAATATTTAGTGTTGGAAGTGTGTTGGTTAATTAATAGTAGTGAGATTCATGATTAAAATATATAAGTGGAGGTTAATTAATGCACTTACTGTTAATTAAGCACGCCTACTAATAAATGATAATAATTCGAATAACGTAAGAATGAGAATGAGAATAATTAATTTAATTTTAATAAATTATAATTTCAGAATCTAGATATCCAAATTAGAATAATTCAAATGACGTAGGAATGAGAATAATTCAAATGATGTAAAATAATTAAATTAATTTTAATAAATTATAATTTCAGAATCTAGATATCCAAATGAGAATAATTCAAATGACGTAGGAGTGAGAATGAAAGTAATTCAAATGATGTAGAATAATTTAATAGAACAATTAATTTAATTCTAATAAATTATAATTTCATAATATAGATATCCAAATGAGAATAATTCAAATGACGTAGGAATGAGAATAATTCAAATGATGTAGAATAATTTAATAGAATAATTAATTTAATTTTAATAAATTATAATTTAAGAATCTAGATATTCAAATTAGAATAATTCAAATGATGTAGTTATCGTTTAATTAATATTAAGTGTTGAAAGTAGGTTGGTTAATTAATAGTAGTGATGTTCATGATTAATATAAGTGGGAGTTAATTAATGCACTGCACGTCTACTAATTAAATTGCGCCTAAAATAATTAGGGGTAAATTAGTAATATAATAATTAATTTAATTTTAATAAATTAAAATTCTTGTCTGGATGTCTGGATACTAATCTTTACCAATTTATTTATTAATATATGAAATGTTGTTGCTTTTTATGAAATGAGAAACTTATTGTGGGACATCAAGAAAGTGAGAAATTTATAGTGGGACGGAGTATTAACTAATTCTCACTACCTCCATTTCTGAGATTTTTTTGGGTACACAAATTTAAAAAAATATATACAATAAGTAAATTGTATAAGGTGAATATTGCAAGATATAGATTTTGAGGTTTAAACTTTTAGGAATATAATTATTTAGGAGTGTATATGGCCACTGGGCTCCTCACTTTAGTAAGAGACTCAGGTTCGATTTCCTTTAAAAACTAATTAAGGGAGATAAAATGTGAATTGGAGAAAAAGATCTTGGACTTGTTGGAGACTTGGTGAACCAACTTCTAACTACTAACACCGAATTTTGACAAATAAAAAAAAATTAAGAGTGTACAAATTTTTGTGGGACGAACTTAAAAAAAGTAGACAAACAATTTTACTCATCACACAAAAGCAATATGATTGAAAAATCGTAAAATAAAATATGCATATATATTACTCCCTCTGTCCCAGATCTTTCTTCAAAAAGATCAGGGCACACATATTAAGTAAAGGTTGGAGTTACCGATAAAAAAAAAGGAAATGTTGGAGTATGTGAGTGTGAAATTAAATAATAAAATATAAAAAGTATACTTTATTTACTTTTGTGAGTGTAAATTATTTCTTTTTTTAAGGTGTGAAGAAAGAGTTGGGACGTCCCGAAATGGAAAAACGGGAAGAAAGAGTTGGGACGGAGGAAGTACTCTCTCCCGCTTTCACACCAATTTAATTCTCACATTTTTTTTATTATATATCCACCAAATTTATTCTCCTTTCTTTTTAAAAATAAATTATAGTTACAAACAAAGTTTGGATCCACTGTATCTCCACTATTTTGTTACTTACATATATCTTTTTAATAAAATACTCTCTTTTCATTAGATATATTGTGCCAAAAAATTATCAGAATAGATTTTATGGACATATGAAGTAATATATATAATTATTGAAAAAAGTTTTGAGTTAATATACTATTCAACCAATTCTGATAGGATAATGAATGAAAATTTGCATTTTAAAGATTATAGTAAAATTTGAAAAATATATAAACATACTTTTCGGGATAGAGATTTTTTAGGTCTCATAATTTTTGCATTTTTTCAAATACGTCCCACTAAAGTTAATTTATCAAATTATGTTCCAAATGTTTATTAAGTATACAATTTACGTCCCAATAAAGTTAATTTATCCAATTGTGTCCAAATATCTATTAAGTATACAATTTACGTCTCAAATCTCGCCGAATTTAACTGGAGTAAGTAAAACGACGTCATTTTGACCCCATGTGGTGGAAATCAATTAATTTATTTTGGCAAAAAAATTATTTGAAAATTTAAAAATAAATTTCATGTCACCAACACATCGGAAAACCCCAATTTAAATGGTACGTGATCGGCACATGGGGCCAAAACGATGTCGTTTTGCTTACTCCGGTTAAATCCGGTGAGATTTGAGACGTAAATTGTATACTTAGGTGGTGTTTGGTAGGGTATATTATCGATATAATATGAATTTTTGTACTGACTTATCTTGTTTGGTAGGGGGTACAAATTTTATGCTGACCCATTTTTTGTACGGCCGACCCTGTAAAAGAAGAGGTCATATTACACAATTTTCACTGTTCACAATATAATAAATTATCTCACCATTTCCACCTTACAATTTTTGTATGACTTGAATAGTAACTTTTGTTCTTATATATCTACATATTACACTCTACCAAATGAAATTATTTTTTCTATCTCTATATTATGCCCTACCAAATGAGATTACTTTTTAGGACTAATTTTATGTAACTTTTCTATTACACCCTACCAAATAACATTATATGGATTTTACTTACAAAATTTATAACTCCTAATATTGTCTACCAAACATTTAATAGACATTTGGGACGCAATTGGATAAATTAACTTTATTGGGACGTAAATTGTATACTTAATAGACATTTGTGACGTAATTGGATAAATTAACTTTATTGGGACGTATTTAGAAAAAGACAAAAATTATGGGACCTAAAAAATCTATATCCCCATATTTTTTATATATAATTTTTAAATTTATAAACGAATTTCACAATAACCCATTATATCTTCCGATGTATTATATTAAATTACATTTAAAAAATATAATTATTTATTGTGAATAAAGAGTATATGGTACTGAGCCATTTTTATTTAATTATATATATATATTGGTATCAGTAGTGCAATCCAACTAATGATAATTGAAAGCTGATGCATGAGACTTATCACTATATATATTTGGGGTTAGTAATTTGATGTCAGAGTCAAATTTAAGATAATTATATATTCCCTCCGTCTCAATATTTTTTTCATAGGTGGAGTTTCACGCATATTAAAAAAAATAAAGTATGTGAGTGTGAAGTTAAATAATAAAATATAAAGGGTGTACTTTATTGACTTTTGTGAGTGTGAGTTGTTTCCTTTTTTTTGGGTGTGAAGAAAGAGTTGGGACTTCCATATAAAGAAAGTGTGAAGTTTATCTTGGGACAGAGAAAGTAAAAAAATTCAAACTCTTTAATCTCAATAAGATAATATCGCCCACAGATCTAGTCTAGTTAATGCAAGTAAATGAGATAATTAATGTTTTA
The DNA here is from genome assembly GCA_026898435.1 of Prunella vulgaris. Taxonomy (NCBI): domain Eukaryota; kingdom Viridiplantae; phylum Streptophyta; class Magnoliopsida; order Lamiales; family Lamiaceae; genus Prunella; species Prunella vulgaris. The sequence goes on along the minus strand of JAPKLY010000382.1, from coordinate 276,455 downwards.
CCGGTTTCCCCCCAAAACCACCATCACCATTATATAATCAGTGGACATAATTCCACTTGCAGTACGTACATATATATATATAAAAACAAAATACGAATTTAACTTCTTCACGGCGCCGGAATTATGCCCATATATATGTTTTTATTGACACACGTTATAAGTGTGTCTATCTATACATAGTTACATACATATATCCTCCTCTCTCTCTCTATATATATATATATACATACATGTGTCCCCTCCCACTCCCCTTATCTCTCTCACTCACAGCGCTGCTGCGGTACTCTCCTTCTGCTGCGATCATACTAAACATATATATATATATATAGATGTTCTGTATCTATAATTGATACCTATAAACGTCAGTTTCGCATTTGTGCCTACCTACTCAACAGAACTCCCATGAAATAAACGTTGATCACATATATAGGTGTTGAACTTTCCCTCTCCTCCTGTACATGAGTGCACGCCTACCTCTACATATATCCTTCTCTCTCTCTCCGTAAATCTATCCATAAAAATGATAAGCTGTGTCCAGGGCTGGCCCGAACCTGTTGTCCGGGTCCAGGAGTTATCCGACAGCGGGATTCGGGTCATACCGGATCGCTACGTGAAGAAGCCCTCGGATCGGCCCCTCGCATCCGCCGCAAGTGAAGTCAACATTCCGGTGATCGACATGGAGGGTCTGTACTCCGACGACGCCAATTTGCGGCGGATGACGGCGGCGCTGATCGACGAGGCGTGCCGCGAATGGGGGTTTTTCCAGGTGGTGAACCACGGGGTGAGCCACGAGGTGATGGGGCGGATGCGAGAGGCGTGGCGGCAGTTCTTTCAACTGCCGTTGGAGGAGAAGCAGAGGTACGCCAATTCTCCGAAGACGTACGAGGGGTACGGCAGCCGCCTCGGAGTGGAGAAAGGGATATCTCTGGATTGGAGTGACTACTTTTTTCTCAATTATCTTCCCCTCCACCTCAGGGATCACAACAAGTGGCCTACTCAACCTATTTCATGCAGGTAATATATCCTTATTACCTACTCCATCCCAAAATTAAATTAAAACTTCGATTTCAAAATACCCATCATTAATTAGTCTAAAATTTTAATAAAATATACTCTCTCCTTCTCCCAAATTTATTCCCGTTTAAATTTACTTGAACACAAGTTTTAAGAAAAATGAAATAAAATAGAATATTGTGGAATAATTGTGGGATCCACTAAAACATAAAATGATTACTTGTAAATGTGACAATAAAATAATATTTTCTAAAAGAAGAATAAAAATAAATTTGGAAGACGAACAAAAATAGAAAGTGAAAATAAATTTGGAGGACGGAGAGATCGAGTATTAATATATTTAGATTTAGTGTTACGGATTAAAGATTTATAAGCCCTACAACTTTGCTTCATTTTGAATATGGTCCTTTAAATTATACATTTTAATTTTGATCCTGTAAGTTTAAAAATATTTTGATTTTAGTCATTTGTAAAATGACCAAAATCAAATTATTTTCAAACTTACAAGACTAAAATCAAAATGTTTAATCTATGTGGACCAAATTTAAATTTGTGACAAGTTATAGGACTAAAAAAATTATAATCCGGCCTTTAGTTTTATTTATGGTTTTCTTTATTCATGTGAAACATTTTAAACAACATATAGGTACTGTACGTAGGGAGTACTAAATTCTCTCTATCTTTTTTTTTTTAATCGGTTAACCTTATACCTTCCTCCTAATTCGTTTCCATAGAAATCGAACATGGGTCACTCACTATGTGTGGAGTCCGGTGGCAATTCTCTCTATCTTTTTAAGCACTTAAAAAAGAAAGTCCAATATGTTGGGAGGGAAGAGATGTCATGTTGGAGTACTGTTTTGGGGGAACATATGCTTCTCACTACTTTTGCTTAATTAATTATTAGTAGAGGGAAAGAGAGAGAAAGCATTAAATATTAATTTCAAATTAATACTATATTGCAGGGAATTGGTGTCGCAGTACAGTGAAGAAGTGGTACAACTATGTGGAAAATTGATGAAGATCTTCTCCACAAATCTTGGGCTGAGAGAGGATTATCTTGGAGAGGCATTTGGAGGGGATCAGGAATTGGGGGCATGCATGAGGCTTAATTATTACCCAAAATGCCCTCAACCCGACCTCACTCTTGGCCTTTCCTCTCATTCCGATCCCGGTGGCATGACCGTTCTCTTCTCGGACGAAAATGTCTCCGGCCTCCAAGTCCGATACCGCGGTACTTGGGTCACCGTTAAGCCCATTCGTGACGCTTTTATAATCAACATCGGCGATCAACTTCAGGTGTATAGCATAACTGCAGCTCTTCAGTAAAAACAACTTATGTTATTTAAAAATGCATGCTTAGATTAATTATGATTAACTTGGAAAATTAAATAAAATTATATCTAACTTTCTATTGTTTAAATTGTACAGATTTTGAGCAATGCAATTTATAAAAGTGTGGAGCACAGAGTAATAGTTAATTCACAAAAAGAGAGGGTATCATCGGCATTCTTCTACAACCCCAAGGGTGAAATGGTCATTAAACCGACGGAGCAGCTAATGACGGCGGAACAGCCACCGCAGTATCCGGCGATGACTTTCAATGAATATAGGCTCTACATTAGGAGGAAGGGCCCTTGTGGCAAGTCACAAGTTGAATCTCATAAATAGATATCACAAAATTAAGGGATTAAAGTTTTTTTTGTTCTACAACTTGTCAAAAATTTAAATTTGGTCTAAATGGATTACACATTTTGATTTTGGTCCTATAAGTTTAAATATTTTTTTGATTTTGGTCCTTTTACAAATTTACAGGACCAAAATCAAGTCCTGTAAGTTTGTAAAAAGACCAAAATAAAAATATTTTCAAATTTATAGGATCAAAATCAAAATGTGTAATCTAAAGGACCAAATTCAAAATGAAAAAAAATTATAGGGTTTATAAATATTTAATCCCAAAATTAATGAATAAATAATTAAAAATAAAACCCTATATGCATATGTTAAATGACTAATGTATATTTTAGCCTTTTTTTCAAATGGGGGATTTAATTAGCATGTCGTATATTTTTCAATAGAGTATGGTGTTTATTTTTATGTTAAATAGCATATGTAAGTTTTAATTATTGTATTCTATTTTACCGATTATGTATAACGTGTGAAATTAAGTTTCTTGCAACTTTTTTAATTGTCTGAAGTGGACGTTATAAAATCATTAATAATAGAAGTGACAATACAACTACATGTTCTAGTTAAATCAAATTTGTAAATTGTTAGAAACAAATTCATGATTTAATATATAAATTACAAATTATATTGTAAAATATCATTTGTTATATATATAAAATATATAGATTTTTCATCCCACAAAAATAATACACTTTTTTCCATACAAAATTACAAATCAATAAGATATTATTCTTTGTGCTTGAAATTTTTAATTTTACTCATAATTAAAGTTGTTAAATATATTTATTATTAAATACAAAAAATTAATTTACATAAATATACAAAATATGATATTTTTCCTATACAGTCCGGAGAAAGTATAATTTTCAAAATTAAAATATCATAATTGATAATTTAACACTTACCCAAAAATAATTTAGTGTTCAAACCCCCCTCCCTCGCTTAAAAGAAAAAGATCTAGCTAGAGAGAAAGATACATATTAAACAATACTATATAATGATTAATATTTTTTTTAAGTCATTCACATATATATATATATAGGTTTGTGAGTAGTGTGCACATAACTCAATATTTTTTTTAATAGTGTGTAAATTTATGTGAGACGTCCAAATATAAAAAGTTTGCAAATTCTTGTGGAATAGATGGGGTGTAATATTCAAATTATCGTGGGATGTAACAATTACATATTGTGTGTTGGATTAACAACGCTTACCTTTTTCACCTTAAAATCGCACGTTCGTTTATGGTAGTGCGTCTAGAAGAGTCGCATTCATGAGTGACAATTTTCCTGTCTGATGTGCTGGGCCTGGGATTAATTAAACAAGATTGATAAGTAATTATTTATTGGAATAACTAGTTAACTCTCTTTTACGTGACACGATAATATTTCATCATTGATCCAATTAATTAGTTATATGAATCAAACATACTAGAATAAAATGGGATAAAATATCAATTTTTTTTAATTCAACTATAAACTAATTTTGAATAGTTTCCAGGCGTGCTTAATTTGGTTTTGGCGGTAGCTACGTACGTACAAATTACTATATACATGTACATATACATAATTATATAAGAGCCATTATTTATTTTTTAAGTAAATTAAATATATATAATTATATAGTATAATGTACGAGTTCTCTTAATATATATATATATAGCATTTGAGTTGGTCTTGCATGAATTGCTTTCGTCGTGTTTATAATTAATTAATGGGACATTTGGTTTTAATTTTTTAATGGAATGTGAATGAATTTTTTTTTTTTTTTTATATGTTGAATGAATATTTATTATAATAACAACTACATTATTAGTGTTGTGCAAATTTTTTTTAATTGAGTAATATTAATATATGATTATTAGATGAGGGGTATATAATCAAATCATGTTGTAGTGATTATTTTATTTATAAAAAAAGAAATATTACTATTATTTGAGTATATCTTTCTTTCTTATTAATCATTATTTATAGTAACCGTATATTTCTTTTCGTTCTTATTTTAATTGAAGAACTCCCAAACCAATCACCACCTAATAATTTTTAATGAAACAAGCTTCTCAATTACTATTCTTTAATACAACAATTGACATCATTTCAACTTTAATTTATAATATAATTTTTTTTAGCTCTACTTTCATAATTGTTTTATTTAGACGCTCCAACTCTATTTTCACATAATTTAAAAAATATTCTACACTCATAAGAATTAATATATTTTTATTTTATTATTTAACTTTATACTCACATACTCCCATTCGTTCGTCCTTCAAATGTGAAAATAATATTAAAACGGAGAGAGTAATACTCTTAAAAATATATCTCACGGTAAATCATTATCATTCTGTTTGTTTTAAGGATAAAATTATTCATTTTTTCTAAATCGTAAACTATTATATAAACTATTTTCATGATATAAACCATTTTGCGATATAAGGTTTATATTTATAAATTTTTTTTACCTTGTTAAAAAGTGAATTTTTTCATACAATACCTAACCACTAGCCCACCTGGCCACCGGGCTCCTTACTTAAGTGGGTGACCTGGGTTTGATTCCCTTTGAGAACAAATTAAGGGAGTTATAAGGTTGACTTGAAGTGTTTGGGAGACTTGGCGAACTAACTTGTAACTACTAACAACTAACATTTATCGACAAAAAATTTTTTTTTGCTCTTTTTAAATATGTATGTTTGTAAAAAAATAGATAATTTTATTATTTAAAATAACTTTGTTCATGTTCTTGTCTTTTTGGTGTATTGTTTTAAACTCATTATTTGATATCGTACTGTAATGGAACTTTAATCCTTTGTAATGTGGGTTTTTCTTATACCCATTTTTCATAAAAATGAATAAAGCTTTTACTGATGAAAAAAAAAATACACGAATAAAGATGATTGATTAGGGCTCCCACCTTTTGTAGTAATCTAATCGAGCATACGTGGTGAATTAAGTTGGTCAAATACTTTATATATGCATTTAAAACACGTTTGTAATAGTAGGAACCATTTGTCGCATAGCTAAATGGGGCCGTGCTTTCCACGGAATTTCTCTCCATTTATTCCAATTTCCACATAGAAAGTATAAACGTGCCAATAAAAGACATACTCATTAGTCATTACACCTATTATAAAATTAGATATATTTATTAATAATATAATATTTTATATTTTAATTTGTAATTTTATAATATCAACAAATACATGTAATTATATTAATAAATATATTTAATAATATTAATTTCATATTATTAAATTTATTTATAGAATACTTTATGATAAAATTAAGATGCATATTTTCTTTTTCTTTTTATCTTAACTTTTTTAGTGGAAAGAATATGTTAGATGTAGAACAACGTTCATATCCATATGCTCAATTCCATTTAAAAGTTTGTTCTCATTTGGTGAGGAAACTCGTTTAACATAAAAGAAGTAGCAATGGGAAAATGAAAGAACTTTATCTCATAGAGTTTAAAATTCATGAGGGTACAAATATCATGGACGAATTACATTTCATATTAGAATAGGTCTGTTATGGACCCGAGTGCAAATGAATTTGTATTACCATTGTATAGTTACTATCGTTATCATTTATATATGTCATCACTGTTACAAAAATATATTTAATTTTTTAACTGTGATAGTGCATATGCATAATAATAATAGTGAATATTATACATAATAGTGATAATGTTATACAAATAACAGTCACAATTGACAAATCAAATTCACCGTAAACTCAAATTTTATACTTCATCTTAAAATTCAAATTATATACAAAATGTTTGTTTATATTAATTCCCTATCAAAATAAATTTTAACTACATAACTTGAAACTAACATTGAAGAACACCTAGTATCCCTTCGTCACCTAATTGAATTACTTATTAGTAATTAGTACAAACACAATTAGTGATTTCTCAATTCGATTAGTTTGCTTTTGCCAATCACCGGCCCCACCAAAAGAATATTTGCCCCCTTTCGCCGTTAAACTCTTGCTTTAAAAAATATTTAAATTAAATATTGAAAGTTATGAATGGTGAACTAAAATCAGAAAATGAACTATTAATAACTAGGTGGGGTAACTCGCCCGGCCACCTTTTCACTTAAGTGAGTGACCTGGGTTTAATTCTCTTTAAAAACAAATTAAGAGAGATAAAAGGCTGACTTGAAGATAATTCTTGGAGTATTTGGTAACTTGGTGAACTAATTTTTAACTACTAATAATTAATATTTACCGATAAAAAAAGAAAATGAACTATTAATAAGGAGATAAGTATTTGTGTATCTTAACTTTTAATGGGCTATCCAACACCCCAACTTGGATAGCCCAAAAACAATTGGAGCCCATATTGCAGTTTTTGGGCCACTACGAACAACTTTTGATGGCCCATTACCACAATTAGACCTACGGGAGTAGTACACCACCGTCCCAATTAAAGTTTTTCATTATTTTTTAACACACAAATTAAAGAATATATATTGCACTATAGTTGATTTCTTAGTTTTTGGGTATCAAAGTCGTAGTAGAGTCATTCCAAACACACACTATGACTTTGATTACTATTACTCACTTTCAAAAGTCATCAATCAAACACCCTATAAGTAAATACCCCAAGAATAACTAACAGTACTTCAATAACAAATCTAAGTAAATATCCCAAGAACAATTCACAATATCCTAAGAATAATTAATAATACGCCAAAAATAATTTACAACTCCCCAATTGCAAAAAAAATAATAAATTATTTAAAAATTTAAAATTAAAATTAAAATTAAAATTAATTTTTAAGTGTATAGTATGCACCTAGTACATTCAAATATTTACGAATTTTTAATTAGGATGGAGGGAGGCACTTACCAAGCAAACATTATAATATAAACAAATACACATCTTACTATTTATTGGGATTTTAAAATTCCTAAAATTGCAAATCTCAATTTTTAAAAGTCAAAATATATGTTTTGAAATTCTATCAAGTGATTAATTCAGTGTGTTCCAAAAGCAGCTCCACTTACTTCACCAAAATAAATTATATTCCCTCTGTTTCAACTCTTTCTTTCAGTTTTATTATTTTTTGTGAGGAGGATATAATAAAAGTGTGGAGAAAAAGTTGAGACGGAGGTAATATGTGTTTAGTTTAGTGTGTTCCAAACATTTTTAGATTTATTTTTTTAAAATAAAAGCATAGGTGTAAATAGCAGTCGCCAAGACCGTCTAGGTACTTGGCGACATTCGGCCGCCGATGCCAAAATCAAATCATCGAGAAAAATCAGCTAACACATCTGGCACTGCTGAGGCCGCCTAGACAGTCATTAATCTTATTTTTTAATTTTTATTTCAACTTAAAAATTAGAACTAAAATAAAAAAATAAAAACTAATTTACTAAATTACTAAAAAAATGAAAATTTAATTGAACTATTTTATAATTTATTCGAACTATGTATTTTGCTCCTTTTGTATTTCATTTAGAAGTTGGACAATATCATATTATCATAATTTTTAATATTTTGTTAACTTATTATATTTTTTCATGGTAATTAACTATATTTTAAATTTATAATTTATCGTAATAATGTATATTTTTATTAATATATGCTTAGAATTTTTTTAATATTAATAGAAAAAAAAATTTAAAAAAAATCTTGGACACCACCTAGGCGATCTAGCGCTTGGCGGCACTCGACCGCCCGACGATCGCCAAGTGCCATTTGCACCCTTGAATAAAAGTGATCCCACCCATCAAATAGAATATGCATTAAAACTCAAAATGAACACTACCTTAGATGTCAATCTGCCTGAGTTTAGTGTAATCATTCAGAATTGCAAGCAAATAATTCGAATAAGAAAAATCAGACAAATTAAAACCACCCTATGCTTAAATGATACATCAAGAAAACATCATCTTGGATAAACAAAAAATTCCTACACAACTATTACATTCAAATCAACGCACCTAATACAGAGAATAAATATACGATCCGTAACTGTTATTACACAACAAAAATATCCACTACAAACAGTTCAAATACCATATTGTTATAATATATTGTCATTCTTAGTCGAAATGGAGATGGCTACTGCCTACCTCGTTTCACGCAGGAAGGGCATTTGTATTGCTTGATGGTCTCAGCTTTGGCAGGGGTTATTTTTACGCATTTACCATGATACCACCGCTCGCAGATGTCACACCCTATCCAGAACTCATCTGCGTTGTAATTTCCACCACAGCTTCCACACAGTGTTTCACTGTGTTCGTCTTCATCCTCTTCATAACTTTCATCCGCCAGCTTTGGGTTGCTCTTAGCCTGGCCGTCACTAGACCTCTGAGAATAAACACAATATTATGAAATTGCTTAATAGTCTGGAGTAAACTAGCACCATCAAAATCAGGCTAAGGAAATATGGATACAGAAAAAAGGGCAATGCTATTTACACCCATCAAATTACTTAGTACAACCACTATTTGGTCAAACTTGTTTTACAGAGTCAAAAGTACTCCTCAAATGACTTTAATATCTAAAAAAAGATGCCCTGATGCAATTTAAAGATTATATTGTTTACTTTAAGCCAATTTTTTATATATTAAAATTTCGACAATGTAACATATACATAAGAGCAGCATTTAGTGTGTATAAGAGTATTAAACTGAAAATAAGAGTATAAGAGCATTTAGGGGATGTTTGGTAGGCAATATTAGGAGTTATAAATTTGTAAGTAAAATTCATATAATGTTATTTGGTAGGGTGTAATAAAAAAATTACATAAAATTAGTCCTAAAAAGTAATCTCATTTGGTAGGGCATAATATAGAGATAGAAAAAGTAATTTCATTTGGTAGAGTGTAATATGTAGATATATAAGAACAAAAGTTATTATTCAAGTCATACAAAAATTGTAAGGTGAAAATGGTAAGATAATTTATTACATTGTGAACAGTGAAAAAAGTGTAATATGACCTCTTCTTTTACAGGGTCGGCCGTATAAAAAACGGGTCAGCATAAAATTTATACCCCCTACCAAACACCACCTTAGTGTGTATAAGAGTATTAAACTGAAAATAAGAGTATAAGAGCAT